>CM056721.1:87119993-87279601 GCA_029844215.1 Przewalskia tangutica | reverse complement strand
AACTATACTTAATCTTGTGTGCAATGTCTTTTGACTTAAGCTGAAGAAGTAAATGGCAAAGTGACTGGCAATTACATAGAATTTGTATTCTGATGAACTTGTGTAGTATTCGTGTAGTAAGTGTACGTCGGTTAGGCGTGTAAAACCCACAGTTGGCTTGGTAGCCGACCTCGATAGAGAAGGAGATTCTGTTGTGGGGAGATCTTTGCCGAATTTTACGTAGAATATTCACGTTGTGGTCTAGATGATAATAGGCGCCTTGTGGCCTTATAGGTTGAAGTACTACGTGTGGCGCGATTTACTTGGCTTGAGGAGTAGCCATCGTTTGGAGCTTTTGCTTATTGTCGATAAATCGTCGCGGTATGTGAACCTCTTCTATCTCTTCTAGCATGATATGTGTGTAACTCGTGAGTACGGTGAGCGTACGTGTGTTTAAAATACTTTGTGGTTTTAAAGGGATGATGTGAATTATAGCGGCTTGTTATAATAAGGAAACTTAATGTATTTCAAAAGGTTTATAAATAGTTTTGAAAAAGTGTAGTATTGTGTTTTGAAAACTTAAGAGTTATACTAGCTTTATGGGAAGTTAGGTATAACGGCTTAAGAATAGTTTCTTGATGTTAGAAGTTAGAGACTTGATCTTATAAGATAAGAGACTTAACTTATTTGTGTTAATGTGGATGTTTGTGTGAAACCTCATTCGTGAGTAATGAGTACTTGGTTTTATGTTTCTTGATTTGAAATCCAGAATGTGTATCGGCAGGACCACCGCAGCGTTAATAAAGGAAATGTATTGAATAATGATGTATCGTATTAAAACCGGTGAAACCTCAAATCTGCATAGAAACTAAGATGAGACAAAATGATATTACATTTCTAGATCATGGTCTTTGTAATAAGAATGTTGTAAACAAGAATAACTACTCTCACGTAAGACATATATTACTCACCGTTCTAAAAAGAATCAAGTGATTAAGTTTATGAACTATGAAACCATTTGAAAATGAAACTTGAGTAATTGAAACTAGGCAACCTGGAACTTAGGAAAAGAATGTTGTTACTTGATTTTGAAAGGAATGTGGGTTGGTCATTCTAATACTACGGTATCGGGTGACTTTATAAAAGTAATGGATCTCTTTTAAAAGGACTTAACGTATGAAGAACTTTGGGGTTAAAAACCGGACTTTGGCATAAAATGAAAGTACTTTGAGTTGTGTGAAACTTGCCTATGCTTGTTGTTGTGAAACTTGCCTATGCTTGTTGTTGTGAAACTTGCCTATGCTTGTGATGATAGCCTTTGTTGTGCACGTGTGGTATTTCTGTGTTACCGCGTCTCTCGATAGAGGGCCGGTTGACTTGTTGAGAACTTACTTGGAGCGTCTTTGGCGATGATGGAGAATTCCGCGGGTATGTTTCATTTTGATTCTTGTCTTATTGTTGATGTCACGTGGACGTATACACCGATGTTGTATTCCGGGGGCATGTGGCCATGCGCCGGGTTGATTACCCGATATATGGTTATTCTGTTACATGGACGTGTCTACACCGATGTTGTATTCCGGGGGCATGTGGCCATGCGGCGGGTTGATTACCGATATATGGTTATTTACATTCCGTGGGCGTGTCTACACCGATGTTGTATTCCGGGGGCATGTGGCCATGCGGCAGGGTTGACTACCTAGTATATTGTTGTTGAGGTAACATGGGCATGTCTACACCGATGCTGTATTCCGGGGGCATGTGGCCATGCGGCCTTGTTATTATTGTTGCATCATGGACATGTCTGCCGTCTTTGTATTCGGGGCACGAGGCGGATGCGAACATGATGGATGTGGTGGGCGTGAGACCGTAGTTATATTTAGTGGTGACTTTGAGGGCGTGAGTCACGACTTTCTTTGTTATGTTGTGAATCGTAGTTTGGTTATCATACATGTCTCTCGCTTTATATAGACTAGTATGATTTCATTCTGATATTCTGCTTTCACATACTTAGTACTGTTGTCTTGACCTCTCCTTGTTGCGTTCATCTGCGGTGTATGACGTTGCTATCGATCCTTGTAGGATCACGTTTAGCGTTTTTGGAAGCTCAGTTTAGTCGGAGGCTTATCTTTAGTATGTGTTCCTGAGTTGTAGGTTCTGTACATTCGAGGGTATGGCGGGAGCCACTGTCGTCATAGTTGTTGTATAAATCTTAAGTGCATGCTTGTTGTGGCGGGGTTTGTAAAAGGATAAGCTGTTGGGTTTATGTATATACACCGAAGGCAATTTGGTTGCTGTTTATCTATGATATCTCTTGTTTCATGATTCATGTTTTATATTCCGCTGATTTTCTCGATGTTGTATCACTAGGGTGCGGTAAGGCACGATGTGACGAGTTTCTCAGGCGTTACATTATATTTACGTATTTGTGAACACGTATTCACTTTACGTTTTGTTGCGTGCAACCCGATCCATTATGTTTACGTATTTGTGAACGCGTATTCACTTTACGTTTTGTTGCGGCGTGTAACCCGATCCATTATATTTACGTATTTGTGAACACATATTCACTTTACGTTTTGTTGCGGCGTGCAACCCGATCCATTATGTTTACGTATTTGTGAACACATATTCACTTTACGTTTTGTTGTGGCGTGCAACCCGATCCATTATGTTTACGTATTTGTGAACGCGTATTCACTTTACGTTTTGTTGCGGCGTGCAACCGATCCATTATATATTTATATATTTATGTGAACTCGTATTCACTTTTCATATTTTTCAGAAGATTGAATAAATACTATTCTCTTTTCTAACATTTTGTCATTCATACTTGTAACGATTATAACTTTTTAACCATAACTCCAACTAAGGTGTTTCTCAAGCGGAAACTAAGGTAAGACGGGGATCTTTCACTGTACCAAATTTCATTTAAAACTACTTTGGGTAACTAACACAAATTTATCCTCAAAATAGCCACATGAAATTTATTTCGGCAGAATTTTTATTAAACAACACCCAATCTTAGAATAGTCATAACTCCTAATCTGTAAACCCGTTCAAGCCCCATAAAATCTCAAAACGACGAGAACAGAGAGCTACATGTCTCCATGTGAACCATCCTTTCATATTCTGTACCATTTGGCACAGTTTTACCCTTTTATTCGCTGCCCTTCCTGGATCTCGATAGATCCGAGGCAGAAACTTTAAACAGTGATAAATCTCAATCCGTAAGTCGGATAGACCCCCGTAAGGTCTCAAAATGTCCACAACAGAGAGATATAGAACTTTCATTTAGCAACAATTTTCATATTCCCCACATATTAGTACAGTTTTATGTTTCAACGTCCTGCCCTTCTGGATTCCGATGAATCCGAGGCAGCAACTTCAAACTACAATAACTCTCAACTCGTAAGTCCGTTTTAATAACTATTTATCTATATCTGTCCGTAACAGATATATTTACAACCATGTAAATTTTCATACAATTCTAATAAGTAAAACTCAATAAAAACTGTCCGTAATTATGCCTTTCCGAATTTCGGCCAAATCTAAGGCAGGAACTTTGAACTATGATAACTTTCAAACCGTATGTCCATTTTACCTCATTTTTGGTTCTATATGATCATATTAGAGAGGTGTACCACTCCTCCGAATTTCATCAAATTCTAACAATTATAACTCAGTGAGAACAATTTGTAAAGTTCATGACGCAACTAGTTGTCTAAACAATCAAAAGTTCAATATTTCTTTTCAACACTCAATTCTTATTCTAACATGTATTGAACTTAAAATAAAGGATGTTACCAAGAATTTCTGAGTGAGAAAAATCACCTTGTACGTGTGAAATGATTGTTGTTCGGTTGCTACAAGGGACCCTTGCTCCCTATTATTTCTTTTATTGTTGTTCTTCTTGCCCTCTTTTTTTTCTAGATTTTTCCTCTTCTTGTTCACTTGTTTTTTTCCTGATTTTCTAATCTTTATGCTATGTACTTTGTTTGTGTATAAGTACAATGTATAAGTAGAGATGGTTGTATAACCTATGGAAGGGGGAAAGGTAAGAGTCTAGGGGAATTAAGAGGAGGGGGACGTGCAAGATTATGGTTTTTCAATGTCTTTACTACCTTTTATTTATTAACATCAACACAATGAGCAAATGGAAGAATTTACTTTAGTCATTTACTTCCAACTCTTAGCATAACGTTTTGCCCTTTATTTGTTTTATTTATTTATTTATTTTTTTTAAATTTCTTTATTTATTTGCTTATATATATTTTTAAAACCAACCAGAAACTATATATATATTTTCCGGATTTTACAACCTCCCACTTCCAAGTCGGAATCTCAGTAGCCTGCAATAATCCACTGGGCCTCTGGTGCTCGACCTTGACATGCTGGCAATAGGACACTGTGCAACAAAACCTGCCACGTCCCTCTTCAGGCCATCCCACCAATACAAACATCTGAGGTCATGGTACATCTTGGTCGACCCCGGATGAATAGAATAACGAGCACTGTGTGCCTCCCCCAAAATCTGCTGACGAAGTCCTGTTACATCGGGAACACACAACCGGCCCTCAAATCTTAGCACCCCATCAAGCGCTACCCCGAATAGACTCTTCTCCTCCCGAAGAGCTGCATCTCCATACCGTACCAACACTGGGTCCTCAAACTGTCGCCTCTTCACCTCATCAACGATAGAAGACTCGGCAACCTCACGAACCCGTACCCCACTATCATCGGTATCGATCAATCGAACCCCAAGGCTCGCTAGCTGGTGGATTTGACGGACCATGTCCTTTCTCTCTGGCTGTACCTCTGACAGGCTCCCCATCGATCTACGACTCAAGGCATCAGCAACTATGTTGGCTTTCCCCGGATGGTATAGAATATCAACATCATAATCTTTCAGCAACTCTAACCACCGTCTCTGTCATGAGTTCACTCCTGCTGAAGATATACTGGAGGCTCTTGTGGTCTGTATAAATATCCACATGAACCCCATACAAATAATGTCTTTAAATCTTCAAGGCATGAATAACTGCGGCAAACTCTAAGTCGTGGGTAGGGTAATTCCTCTCATGCTTCCGTAACTGTCGGGAAGCATAGGCTATAACCTTGCCGTGCTGCATAAAAACACACCCTATCCCGATACCCGAGGCATCACAAGAGATCACGTGCGCCTAACCCCTCAGGAAGAGTAGAACCGAGCCGTAGTCAACCTTTCCTTCAAAGAATGGAAACCCTTCTCGCAAGCCTCGTCGGCTGGAACTTGGCCGCGCCAGTCACTAGTCAGCGGTCTGAAATCAAGCAACCGCTTCCACAAACCTACGATAATAACCCGCCATCCCTAAGAAACTGCGCACTTCGGCCGGAGTGGTAGGTCTCGCCAAGACTTCGCCTCAATCTTCGCGATCCACTAACACCATCGGCCCAATAATATGCCCGGGAATGCCGAGGCCAACCAAAACTCACACGGAGAACTTGGCAAATAGCGCGGCTCGAGGACTCTGTGACAACGAGCCGGGCGCGGGTGCCCTACTGGCACCCTTACTGTATACATCGAGAGATAATCACGAACATACATGAAACTTATAAAATAACTCAATGTAAATAAAACAACAGTTAACCAGGTAGTGGCTACCTTCCCGACATACATATACAACCGGATCGCCTCATTTCCTTTACAACCGACCCACACATGTGACTACAGATTTCTAAGAGTTTTTAAATAACAACATGATGGACAGGCCCGCCATACCCCTGAATATATATGAATCTACAACCTTAGGGGAAACCGTACCAAGAGATAAGCCTCCGGAGCAAATGGAGCTTTTTCCCAAAACTGAACCGAGATCCTAAGAGCAAGGATCACCAACATGTGTACCTAATACCTGTGGGCATGAACGCAGCCCAGAAAGTCGACAAAGTGCGAATATGGAACTAAGTAAGGCACAACAATTAAAACATATCTGTATAAAAGCATGACAGAGGTAAGTGTAAAAGAAGTAAATACCTGAACCTACCATGTCATTACCATCTCGTGAACTTAATCGTACCTTATTATTTTTTCCCATTTCTCAATAAAAGTTATAGCCACTTCTTACGTACATACTTAGGAAAATCATCAAGTTTATTACCATATAACTTACTTACTTTACATAACACAATCCGACCCTTTATGGAGGGACGCCTATACTGCCCGGCCCAATCTGGGACGCGATAAAGTCACGTAATCGCCCGTAAGGTATCTTGCGACCCATTTCTGGGACGCGATAATGTCATATAGTCTGCCCATAAATGTATACTGCCCGACCCATTTCTGGGACGCGATAATGTCATATAGTCTGCCCCTAAAGGTATACTGCCCGACCCATTTCTGGGACGCGATAATGTCATATAGTCTGCCCATAAAGGTATACTGCCCGGCCCATTTCTGGGACGTGATAATGTCATATAGTCTGCCCATAAAGGTATACTGCCCGGCCCATTTCTGGGACGCGATAATGTCATATAGTCTGCCCCTAAAGGTGTACTGCCCGGCCCATTTCTGGGACGCGATAATGTCATATAAAATCCGGAAATTTAACCCAACGTACTACGCACCTCTACTCCCCTTAGAAAGACTCTTTTTCAAATACAACTTCCCAGATACTAACAACTATAGTATCAAGTCATATCTACCTTTCAAGACAAGTCACAATACCTTTTTAGAAATACATTTACCGGCTTCTAAAATCAAGTGACTTCTTTCTTAAAAACCTTAAGCAATTGGTACCTTTAAAACAATTTGCCCTTCTTTATTTCAAATCATTTCTTTGCTTACATTACTGAAGAAAACCATTCTTTTAATCTTCCATAAAGTTGTTATAACCAACTTCCCATAAAGCCATTATAACTCTTTATGTCTTAGGAAAATTCATTCCTTTTATAACCAAGAGACTTATACTTTCAAATCAAATCACATAGCTTTCAAAATACTTCAAGTCTCTTAACTTTTAAGAAAACAAGTTTCTTAACCTTTTAAGAATTCAAGGTTCAAAGTCTTAAAAAGCTCATACGTAAACTCTTTTAAATTAAGTAACATATACTTTGGTGCGTTGTGAATAAGTTATACTTATTTATAACGATCTTATTCAAGTAGCCATGATCTAGAAAATGTAATACAATTTTGTCTTATCTTAGCTTCTATGCAGATGGAGAATTCTACTTGTTTTAATATAATTAATTGTCATTACATTTTCCTTTATTAACGCTGCAATGGCTTGTTCGATACTTATTCTCATTCGTGACATAAATTAGCCAAGTCAACTTGGCTCCAAAGTACCTCCTAACGACTCTTACCAACATCCCCCATAAGACTCGGTAAGGACTTAGGATAACTTCGACATAAACTGTACATAGAGTAAATCACACACCTACCTCTTAACTTCTAAGAGTAGAAGGAAACATGAAATAATACCACATGTATATTCCATACATAGAATCATGCCAAAGGAAGGAAGAGGTTCACATACCTCGCCAGTATAGTCTTCACTACTACACTTACGAAACAATCCTGCCACAGCTGGCCACAGAAACACCTGCGTAAATACTTACATCAAAGTCCACGAGGAAACACCTCTAATCATCACCACAAAACACTTCTCACCGGGGTCTAAAATATACTTCCTTCGCACCTTCTCTTTACAAAAGAAATGATCACATCTATGCTCACCATACATGCTCGCTTCTCTCTTTACCCGTCGTAGATACCACTTTGTCACTTTGCCTGAGGCATTAACCTTCTCAGGCGACCCAACAAATGGTACCACTTTTGTCACTTTGTCGCGAGCCTTGCTCCGACGACCCAACAAATGGTACCGGGCTGCTTGCGATCCCTGAGGATGTCGTACACTCGAACTCTTACCACATTACGATCGCTTGCTTCAAAACTCGGGGTTACTATCCCTAACGTGGTCATCATTAACTGGGAATACTCTGGATGGATTTCCGATACTTTCCCGAACATAACAATACGAAAGACCGGACGTACTGCCTCCTACGTCGGACGGCAAATGCTAACATATAGGCAACCTGGCCTATTCTCCACAAGAACTCAAAAAGGCCCAAAGTAACTCGGGCTAAGTTTCCTCTGTTTTCCAAAGCTCGTCACACCCTGTCCGGGGTGGTACTTTCAAGACCGACAACCGAACTCTAAGCGTCGTCGCCGATTATCCGCGACGATTTCTCCGAGCTGCGGAACTTCTTCTAGACAAGCTCACCACTATCCAGTCTGGAACAAGCTGAACAGTATGCGAACCTCGCCAACATCGAACCAATCGACCGGCAACTTACACTTCCGCCCCTACAAGGTTTCAAAAGGCGACATCCGAACATTGAAATGGTAGCTTAAACGCTCCCTCCATAGGAGACAACAACCCCCACGACTACCCCTGAAATCCACACACTGGCCCGAGGGCGAATGCGATTCCGAGACTCACCTGAGTTCTTAACCTTGCCTGGTAAAACTTCCAGAAACAAAAACAGCCGTACCCTGGGCTCCATTGTCTGTCATAAGGTGAAGGTAGGCACCCCGTGCGGCCTTACAACCTTTCCGATATAACGTCTCGCATAACCCTCTGCCGAGTAAACGGTCTTGACTGAAAGACACGACGGGCTGCCCCCATCGGCCCGACTACTGGTCGAACGCATCCACGAACTTATCGGTTAACTAAACTTGGGCCAAACACCCTCATGACCCCATCACAAGGCGGGACCACCATAAACTGACCCCACCACCATACAGGCCACGGGTTGACCCGCAACGTGGCCTCAACCCGACGCCCAAAACACGAGCTCCCCGAAGGAAAACTCTCACTAATCATGTTACGAAAACCTAGCGGTCTTCTTAGCTCAACTACCCTCTTTCATTCCACACTACTCAGGGACTTATCCCCCAAACATAGCTCATGTGCACTATGCACTCCTATAAGGGTCAAACATAACCATACGTCTTTTACTCGAGATGGCCTTACCTCTAAGGTCTCTACGTATAAAGTTCTAAGGCTCACACTTTCTCTTTCCCCCAAAATCTTACTCGGTTAAACAACCATGATTCCTAATCACAACTAACACACTGCTATCAGAACACAGCACTTATGATATACCCATCTTATCACACATACTGATCTCAAGAGGGTTAAGGATATACCTGTACCTACTGTTTCACTCCCCTTAGTTGTTCTAATCAAACCCGCCCCGTAAGGCGCCTAGCTGAGGGAGATGACAAACTACCCACCGATCCTAAAGGCTAAGTCCTCCTACAAGGACACTCTTCGACACCAGACCCTGACGGTCATAGGTACAACAAGTACTAACTAAAAGACGACATTCCGGGATGGCGTGCATTACATGAGCAGGAAGCCCCGGAGTTCTAACCAACTCCTGCATACCCGAACGCCCCGAAATCCGTGGAAGACCACTCTGCCTTTGTGGATGTGCATCAATCACGCTGGTGAGGTGACTCACCTCGAAAGTTACCAAAGGACCTTGCATTCGCCTCTTCTGCGTCGCCGTTAACCCGCCGATCTCTACGTTTTCGGCTGCGTGCGTGAGCGCATACGTGCCATGCTCGTGCCTAATCAAGAACTACTCTTGCACAACCTCTCGTTGATATTCATCAAGACTCGCGTACATCGGTATACTCTCGTAGCCATATCCATAGCTAATGTGGTCGCCTCCTTTCAATCTATATACTCTGTTTGGCCGTGGGCGAAGGTTCAAATATCATGGCCGCAGAGGCCGCCGCCAGTGCTAAACTCTGCTTGGGGCTAGTGACGTCGCAAAACTCCCGAATGAAGCACCACGGTGATGATTGGGCTGTGCCCACGCAACCTCTCGAACTCTACTTGCGGCTCCTCGCGCCTTGCCTCACGGGCGGGTTTTGCCTACGCGAGGCATAGCGGTAAGGAAAGAAATACGTTAGAGGTCCAACTTACAACACACTCTAAGGCACGATCTCGAGTGAGAAGAATAGAAACCAATCCTAAATATCCTATAGCCTCACGATTATTGGTGTGGTGCACATACACCGATAATCAAGACTCATCGATACGGTCAGACACTTTCCGATGATTAAGCGCTCTGATACCACTTTTGTCACGACCGAACTGGGCGTGGCGGTGCCTTACCTCGGGCACCTAGTGATACAACATCGAGTAATCAGTGAACATAAAACACATACATGAAACAAATGAAGTACAAAGCGATGTCTGAGGAAAACTTGCCTTCGGCATATATATAAATAACAACTCTTACAAATGAGCAGTTTAATCCTTTTTACAAACCGCCACACTAAGACTACAAACCTCTAAGAAATGATATGACAATAATGGCGGGGCGGGCGCCATACCACAGAATGTAAATACCTACAACGGCGGACTATACGAAGATAAGCCTCGAGAAACGGAGCTTTCAAACGCTGAATCATGACCCTAAGAGCGAGGATCAACGATCGGTGTACCTTTACTGCGGCATGAACGCAGCCAAGGAGGTCGATCTAACAGTACCAAGTATGTGAAATCGAAAATAACATCGTAAATGAAATCATAGTAGTCTATATAAATCGGAGACATGTATGATAACCAAACTACGATTCACAATAAATAGCGATCATGTCAAGTCGTGGACTCACGCCTCAAAGTTATCACAATAAAACCGTGCGGGGCAAGTGAAGGCATAGCCGACTACTAAGACCCAGTACCAAAAATACCACAAATCGTATCCCGAGGTCTTTCTGACCGCACCATGATCGAAGCGGCCACTCGCCCGCAATATCAATGTCGCGTCTATCCTCGAACTCTCGCGACTCATAGGTCACACGGACCCGCATGAGGTATTCCTCGAATCATGGTCCTAGACCGCTGAGGTATACCGCATCGAGGCGGCTTAACCCCGGTATCCGCAGGCTCCGCGACGCATAGTCTCAAAAGACCGCATAGTCTCAGCCGCGCAGGAATCCCCGATCAGGCTAAGCACCGGAATGATCAATCTCGGAGCTACCGCTCGCGTAGTCATAAGGACTGCATAGGCCGTATAGACCCGCATCAAGGGTGGCAAGCCCTCGGTATAATAAGTCAAAGGGGTATGTGATATAATAATAGTACAACGGGCTTAACGTTTAACAACGTAAGCACAACAAGAATGACCCCCTTACATAACAATCACAAGATACTAACACAAGTAGCATCCTAACATGTTTACTTATCAAATCAACAAGAAAGTATTACAAGGCTACCACAAACCAATACAATCAAGTTATTCACACAAGGTACTTTCTACTAACAAGTTCGGGTATCTATCCCCAAAGTACTTCATACATTAAATCTTTAAAAGATCCGTTCCTTTCACATAAGTCACACAATACCCGTAGTATAAAATAGAGTATCGTTTTTAAGTAAACCAAAACACTTACCTTTGTAAAATCAAGTAACAACATTATTTTCCAAACGTTCGAGTTTGCCTAATTTCAAATGTTCCAGTTTCTTATTTTACAAAGGTTTCGTAGTTCATAGTCTTATTCATTTAAGAATATAATTCTCTTTTAAACCACCTAAGAAACATAAGCCTTATGTGTGAGTAGGATATTCTTGTTTATAACAATCTTATTACAGCAGCCATGATCTAGGAAATATCATTTTGTCTCATCTTAGCTTCTATGCAGATGGAAGTTTCTCGGTTTTATTAATACTTCATTAATCAAAACATTTCCCTTTATTAACGCGCGATGGTTTGTCGATACACATTCGATTTCGAAATCGGTGAAACATTATCCCTTTTAAAAATCAAGTACTCATTACTCACGAATGAGGTTTCACACAAAATTCCTTGATTAAGTTAAGTCTCTTATCTTACAAGATCAAGTCTCTTAACTTCTAAAATAAATCATTCGTTTTATCTCTCTTAAGCCGTTATACCTAACTTCCCATAAAGCTAGTATAACTCTTAAGTTTTTAAAACCAAGTATTACTCTTCTTTTAAAAACAGTTCTTAATTCTCTTGAACTACTTCAAGATTATTATTATTCGGGCTTAAGTCAAAAGACATTGCCATAACTACGTTCAATTAACACACGACGCTACCGTACTACATAGTTATACACATATCATGCTAGAAGAGATAGGAAGAGGTTCACATACCTCGCGACGATTATCAACTATTAGCAAAACGCTCTCCATGGCTATAACCCTGGCACTTTGGTCCACCTTCTCAAGTAGCACATGCCACTCGCGAGAACATTCAACCTATACAGTTACACAAGTCTATCAAAGTCTAGACTACTCGGTAGAATAAATCTAGATGCAAGATCCTACGGAAATTGGGCGTACTTCCTACCCAAACTACACAAGTCTACATGTCTGATCTACGTAATTCTGATTGATTCTCTTCTTTAAATTCAGGCTTAAGTCCAAAGACATTGCCACAAGCTATGTTCAGTTATATATATAGTATACTTCAACTATATATTCCTACAACATGTAATATCCAATTACAATAGGGGGACAAGATAATTACCTCGATAAGCCCATAATTATCCAAGTATAAATGTCGATCCTTAGCAACGCTTAGCTCCTACTCCGGGTGCTCCAACCCGCTCCAAACAACCCTTAGAAGTTCTACGCGACCTCCACTTAATACTCCAACCAACTATGGAGATTTTCCTTAGGGTTTCGGTTTGAGACAAAAAGGACATACGGTAGTATTTCCGGGCTCTACGTATAGATGTTTCTTTGGAATACTACAAGGTATATGGCTAAGGTAATTTGGGCATTATAACAATACTTGGAGAGTATTTCTACACCACAAAAAAGGGGGGGTATTATACGAAAACAACTAGGCTAGGGGGGGGGTACCCCATGGCTAGCACCACAAAGGGGAGAGGGGGAGGCTCTCGGCCACAAGGCCACTCAAAGGGGAGGGGGAAGGCTCTTGGACGAGAACCACAAGAAGGAAGAGGGAGGGATTTTAACACTTAGAAGATTTTAGGATGAAGAAAGTCTTCAACATAGGGTGGTATTTATAGGCCAACCAATGGCCAACCAATGGCCAAGATCAAGCCAAGTGCTACACAAGTGTAAGGCCAAGATTCACCCAAGTACACCTTATCCATCTACCACACCAACCAACACAAAATATCCTACCTACTCCCTTAAGCCCAAATCGTCCATAATGCCGTCCAAAGCTTCCAATGTGAGGGTGACACATGTCACACTCCCGTTGGTCCAAAATGTTACGTCTCTCGGAAAAATCCGCAAAAATAATAAATGACATAGCGGAAATTCCCTACGAAAGTGTGGAAAGCGTTTAGTAAAACGACTCTAACCGGGTGTTGTGAACAAAGTTAATTCGGCCAAGCCTAATTACAAGTTTCAAATTTTCTACGTACGTCCTTACGTACATACTCTGGAAATACGGGGTATAACAGAGACAAGATTATACCTCAACGAATCTTAATCCAACTCCAAATCCGAATTCGCTCCTTAGCAACTTAGAGCCCCTTCAAGACACTTCAATACGCTACTTGAAACCCTTAGAACAATACCAACAACTTTCCTTCAAACTTCCAACCAAAACTTAGAAAGGAAACTAGGTTTTCATCTTGCGACTAATACGAAAACTATCTTTTTCCGGGATTTTTCTATTGAGATACACTTACAATACACTTAGGAACCTTGGTTTAAAGTGGGAAGATTATTGGACAACAAACAAATTTTTTTCCTTCTCTTCCTAGGTGAACCCGAGAGCACATAGAAGTGTTCATCCAATTTTCTTGAAATTTTGGCTAAGTGTGGAACTTGTCTCACTACTAGTAGTATTATATAGCAACATGGAGGGTCAAGATGTAAATAAATGGGTGGTTTGGTTGAGGTCTTATAAAATATCAAGCCTTGTGGACCCTTTGACTTAGTCAATATTCTCAAGCTCACTACTTGCAAGACTTAGTCATCCTACAAAGGTCAAATGACCCTTTAACCCTTGCCTAAATCGTCCAAGGTAACTCTAAGGGGGGTGACACGTGTCGCCCTCCCATTCGTCACAATATTACGTTTTCCGACAATTTCATAATTCCGATAAATTTTTACAAGTCTCAAATCTTAACACTTGTGAGTTCTTACGTACGTTCTTAAAGCATGTCCTGTAAATACGGGGTGTAACATTCTTCCCCCCTTAGAAACATTCGTCCCCGAATGTTCTTTCGGAGTCAAACTTATAATTAGCGACATAGTTTCCTTTCACAATCCTGACATACCAATAATGTCACACATGGCCCTAATACCTCGCACACGCATATTCGTCCATCATAAGCCCAAAAGAGATTATCTTTTCATACTTCCAACTCTTTCTAGCATATACATAGTCTCAATATAATCTGTTCATGACATTTAAACATACCACAACTTTATCATGCATACAAGTTTCTAAAGGGCCAAAGACATACCTGAAATCATATAGGCGGTTCAAAGGACCGCTAAAGCTGGAACTCCACCACGACCCTGCCACGGCACTGGTGCATGAACCTCTGCCTAGCTATTGAAGGCGAAGAACCATGGCCCGATCCAGTGAAGCGGTGTTGTCCCACCAGACCTCTATAATGACACTCTCTTCACATATGGCCTGAAGCGACCACAAGAAAAAGCACCACGTCTGCGCGACATACCCCAGAATGTAACCTACCACACTGGGCGCATTGAGGCAAATGTGGCCTCGACTGACTGGAACCCCCATCTCTCTGAGACTCTGAAGCTCTAGAGACCTGACCGGCCCCTGCATTCGGGGTTGTAAAACCCCGCGGAAAGCGTGGAGGAGCACTCGGTCTTCGTTGTAATGTGGACCTAGTCTGCTGCTGAGCTTGTCCGCCTTGAAAACTGTCGTGAGACCCTGCTGTCCTGGCCCTCTTGGGCTGACCTGAGTCAAGCTGATCCTCCCTCTCTCTGTCCTCTATCCCCTGCGCATAGGCCTGCATCATGGCAATATCTATACCGGGCTGAAGAGCCACCCCCAAGCATGCAATAATCATATGACGGTCCAGCCCCATCACATAACGATGAACTCTATCCGTCATATCAGCTACAATGGTGTGCGCATGCCTGGCCAAGGAGTCAAACTCCAGGCTGTACTCCCTGATGGTCCTCCCATTCTGCCTCAATGACAAGAACCTATCAACACGGGCTCTCCTCATTTCAGGAGGCAAAAAGTGATCAAGAAAGGCCTCCGTGAAATCATCCCAAACTGCTGGACGAGCCCCCACACCTCTCGACAGCTCCCAAGACTCAAACCAGTTCAACGCAATATCGCGTAACCGGTAAGAGGCTAGCATAACAGACTCTGTCTCCGAAGCCCTAAGAACATGCATAGTCCGCTGTAGCTGCCGAATGAACTCCTGCGGATCCTCCTCAGACCTCGAACCATAAAACTCGGGCGGACTACAACCCAGAAAATCCCGAATCCTCAAACTGTCTGCTCTAGGGTTAGCTACCTGCTCCTGTCGGCGCTGCCCTACCACTATGCTAGTCAATAGCCTTATCTGCTCTCCATAATCTCTAAACTCCGCCCCTGGCTGCGGAACTGGAGGCTCTGGTACCGGAACCTCTGGAGCTACTGTCGCCTTCGGCTCCTCTAATAATGTCGGCGTGGCTGAACTCGCCGACCCGCCTACCACCTCAGGCATAGTCTTTGCCTGAGTCCGTGTAACCCTCTGAGTACCGCTAGCAGCTCCTGCTGCTGCCTTGCCCTTCTGGGCCCTGGTCGCCTTCCGTGGAGGCATAACTGTTTCATAAGAATAGGTCAGAGAGGATTCAACCTAATAAGACAGCTCTACTGCATGATCTCAGAGAGAGAAGAATGGAAACCAATCCTAAATGTCCTCCTGACCTCACGATTATAGATGTGGTGCCTGACACACCGATAATCAAGACTCTACTAGACACGATGCTGTAGACACTTTCCGAGGACTAACGGCTCGATACCACTTTTGCACCGACTGACCGGGCGCGCGGTGCCCTACTGGCACTTACTGGTATACATCGAGAGATAATCAGCGGAACATACATGAAACTTATAAAATAACTCAGCGAAATAAAACAACGAGTTAGCCGATAGGGCTACCTTCCTGGACATACATATACAACCGAAGCAGTCGCCTCATTTCCTTTACAAACTGACCCACAATATGTGACTACAGACCTCTAAGAGTTTTTACATAACAACAGTGGCGGGACAGGGCCCCGCCATACCCCTGAATACACATGAATCTACAACCTCAGGGGAAACCGTACCAAGAGATAAGCCTCCGGAGCAAATGGAGCTTTTTCCCAAAAACTGAACCGAGATCCTAAGAGCAAGGATCACCAACCTGTGTACCTAATACCTGCGGGCATGAACGCAGCCCCCCGAAGGGGGTCAGTACAACAGGTACCGAATATGGAACGGAAGTAAGGTACAACAATTAAAACATATCTGTATAAAAGCATGACAGAGGTAAGTGTAAAAGAAGTAAATACCTGAACCTACCATGTCATTACCATCTCGTGAACTTAATCGTACCTTATTATTTTTTTCCATTTCTCAATAAAAGTTATAGCCACTTCTTACGTACATACTTAGGAAAATCATCAAGTTTATTACCATATAACTTACTTACTTTACATAACACAATCCGACCCTTTATGGAGGGACGCCTATACTGCCCGGCCCAATCTGGGACGCGATAAAGTCACGTAGTCTGCCCATAAAGGTATACTGCCCGCCTATTTTTGGGACGCGATAATGTCATATAGTCAGCCCCTAAAGGTATACTGCCCAGCCCATTTCTGGGACGCGATAATGTCATATAGTCTGCCATAAAGGTATACTGCCCGGCCCATTTCTGGGACGCGATAATGTCATATAGTGCGCCAAAGGTATCTTGCCCCATTTCGACGCGATAATGTCATATAGTCTGCGCCCATAAAGGTATCTTGCGGCCCATTTCGGGACGCGATAATGTCATATAGTCGCCTTAAAGGTATCTTGCGGCCCATTTGACGCGATAATGTCATATAGTCTGCCCCTAAAGGTATACTGCCCGGCCCATTTCTGGGACGCGATAATGTCATATAAAATCCGGGAATTTAACCCAACGTACTACGCACCTCTACTCCCCTTAGAAAGACTCTTTTTCAAATACAACTTCCCAGATACTAACAACTATAGTATCAAGTCATATCTACCTTTCAAGACAAGTCACAATACCTTTTTAGAAATACATTTACCGGCTTCTAAAATCAAGTGACTTATTTCTTAAAAACCTTAAGCAATTGGTACCTTTAAAACAATTTGCCCTTCTTTATTTCAAATCATTTCTTTGCTTACATTACTGAAGAAAACCATTCTTTTAATCTTCCATAAAGTTGTTATAACCAACTTCCCATAAAGCCGTTATAACTCTTTATGTCTTAGGCAAATTCATTCCTTTTATAACCAAGAGACTTATACTTTCAAATCAAATCACATAGCTTTCAAAATACTTCAAGTCTCTTAACTTTTAAGAAAACAAGTTTCTTAACCTTTTAAGAATTCAAGGTTCAAAGTCTTAAAAAGTTCATACGTAAACTCTTTTAAATTAAGTAACATATACTTTGGTGCGTTGTGAATAAGTTATACTTATTTATAACGATCTTATTCAAGTAGCCATGATCTAGAAAATGTAATACAATTTTGTCTTATCTTAGCTTCTATGCAGATGGAGAATTCTACTTGTTTTAATATAATTAATTGTCATTACATTTTCCTTTATTAACGCTGCAATGACTTGTTCGATACTTATTCTCATTCGTGCCATAAATTAGCCAAGTCAACTTGGCTCCAAAGTACCTCCTAACGACTCTTACCAACATCCCCCATAAGACTCGGTAAGGACTTAGGATAACTTCGACATAAACTGTACATAGAGTAAATCACACACCTACCTCTTAACTTCTAAGAGTAGAAGGAAACTTGAAATAATACCACATGTATATTCCATACATAGAATCATGCCAAAGGAAGGAAGAGGTTCACATACCTCGCGGCGATTATCGACAAGTAGAAAAATGCTCCAAAGTACTTCAACCTTGGTAGCTATTCCATCCTTCAAGTAGGATACGCTATACTTAGTACTTCAACCTATAATGGTCACAATACGTCCATTAACCTCTTACTTCAAACGTAGAATATTCTAAGTGCTAAGTCACTAAATTCTACGGAAAATCGGACATCACTTCCTTTGTTTCTACTTACTTTGCCACCTTTTTCAAGGACGAATTCAATAACCAAACACGCCACATTTAAGGCCCAATCAATGCAATTAATCAATAGGGGATTACACGCCTACTAGACGTGTAAAATTCCGCCCCACAATTGATATACAACTAATACAACTACAAGTGCAATTCCGACAACTTGAGATATAACCACACCAATTCTTATCCAATTCCCTTTTCAATCCGAATTGTTAGCATAACATGATATCAAGTCGCAATCGATTATAACCACTATAATCTTCAAGTAATTAACATGCGACAATTCTAATAAACGACCAAATTGTAATCCAACTTCACAAGGCTTAAATGACATTTCAGATTTAAGACTACAATCAATCCATAATGCTTATCAAACTTCAACATATAAACTTCATGCTAGCAACATGTAAAGCTAACAACAAACAATATATATAAAATCTTGTAACACTTTTAAGAGACAAGATTATACCTCAACGAATCTTAATCCAACTCCAAATCCGAATTCGCTCCTTAGCAACTTAGAGCCCCTTCAAGACACTTCAATACGCTACTTGAAACCCTTAGAACAATACCAACAACTTTCCTTCAAACTTCCAACAAAAACCTAGAAAGGCAACTAGGTTTTCATCTTGCGACTAATACGAAAACTATCTTTTTCCGGGATTTTTCTATTGAGATATACTTACAATACACTTAGGAACCTTGGTTTAAAGTGGGAAGATTATTGGACAACAAACAATTTTTTTTCCTTCTCTTCCTAGGTGAACCCGAGAGCACATAGAAGTGTTCATCCAACTTTCTTGAAATTTTGGCTAAGTGTGGAACTTGTCTCACTACTAGTAGTATTATATAGAAACATGGAGGGTCAAGATGTAAACAAGTGGGTGGTTTGGATGAGGTCTTATAAAATATCAAGCCTTGTGGACCCTTTGACTTAGTCAATATTCTCAAGCTCACTACTTGCAAGACTTAGTCATCCTACAAAGGTCAAATGACCCTTTAACCCTTGCCTAAATCGTCCAAGGCAACTCTAAGGGGGGGGGTGACACGTGTCGCCCTCCCATTCGTCACAATATTACGTTTTCCGACAATTTCATAATTCCGATAAATTTTTACAAGTCTCAAACCTTAACACTTGTGAGTTCTTACGTACGTTCTTAAAGCATGTCCTGTAACAACTCCAAGTACCGTCCTCAAGTTGTTACACCCCGTAACTCCAGGACATGTTTAAGATAATGTATGTAAGGAACACAAGACTTGAAAAGGGTACGAAAAGAAGAATTGTTTTTCCGACGGAAAATCTTCCGAACGTCGGAAAGGAAAAATGTTCGTTGAGGAGAATTAGATTCTCAAAATGAATTAATTGAGGATTATGGAATGTATTCTCATTATGGAAATTTATTATATGGATTTGGTCGTGTGGGACCCACCCGAGGAATTTTACGTTTTGTGGGGCCCACGAGGGTTACAGAATTTTATGGACGAATGGGAGGGCGACACGTGGCACCCCCCCACTATAGTCTTGGACGAAATATTCAACGGTGAAATGGTCATTTGACCAATGTGTAGATGACAAAGTCTTGCTAATTAAGAGCTTGATATTGTTGACTAAGTCCAAGCGTCACTTGGCTTGATCTCTTCCCTCCAAAATTTACATGTGTTGTAATCTAGACCCTCCAATGTATTATATAAACATACTAGTAGCAAGACAAGGCTATTTTACACTTAGAAAAAATTGAAGAACACTTGTTCTTGGAACATTGCTCTCGGCTTTGAGCCTTTGTGAACAAGAAAATTTTGCAATTGTGATCCATTATTCACAAGACTTTAACCCAAGGTCCCTAAGGGTATTGTAAGGATATCTCAATAGAAAGATATCGGGAAAACCGCATTTTTACGTTAGTCGCAAGGCGGATACCCAAGGTGTTCTTCAACTTTGAAGTTGGAAATAGAAGAGGAGTTTTCACAAGCTTCTAAGGGTTGCAAATAGCGGATTGGAACGTCAAGAAAAGGAGTTGGAGTTTCTAAGGATCGACTTAGGGTTTTGGATCATTTTGAGCTTAAGGAGGTAATAATCTTCGTCTTGCTATTATAATTCAAGATTTCATGTTGTAGTAGTTAGAAATGATCATGTGGATTATATTATGAAGAATGATATGTGTTATGGAATATTTGGATGGAATCCGAAAGTTGCATGATTTAGCCTTTAAGTTTGTAATTCAATTTAGTTACTAGTTTAGTCGTCGCATGTTATCTAAAGAGTTGATTAAGGTGATTATAATTGTTAAGTTGTTTATGACTATATAACATGTTAGACCTAAGAAGTTGGATTGAAAAAGAATTGGAAAGGACTTATGTTGTTATATTGTTAGCCGATAATGGCTTTGAGTATTAAACTACTTGGTATGAATTGTGGGGCGAAATTTTACACGTATTGTAAGGCGTGTAATCCCCTTTGATTGTGTTATACCCCGTATTTCCAGAGTATGTACGTAAGGGCGTACGTACAAAAAGTTTAGCCTTAGTTAGGCACCTTGGACGAAAAACATTTGTGCACAACTCACTAAAAGAATCGTTTTCCGACGAAACGTTTTACAAAGCTTGCGTAGGGAAAATTCCGGCTATGTCATTTATAATTTTTGCAGATTTTTCCGAGAGACGGAATATTTTGGACCAACGAGAGGGCGACACTTGTCACCCTCAAGTTGGCGGTAGTTGTTGGCCGAAGTGGGCATGTTCTTGGCAAGATTTTGTGCCATGTTTTGTAGCCTAATCCATGGGTCAATGTTTGGGAGGGATTTGGGGAGTAGGATAGGGTGCACTTGTGCCAATCTTGGCCATCCACTTGCCCCCCACTTGGCTTGATCATGGCCATTGGTTTCCCTATAAATACCCCCCTAACTTGAAGACTTCTTCATCCCAAATTGTTCTAACTCTTGAAATCCTCCCTCCCCTCTTGAAGAGCTCTCGTCCAAAGAGTCTTCCCCCTCCCCCTTTGTGAGCCCTTGGCCGAGAGCCTCCCCCTCCCCCCTTGAGAAAGGCTTGGCCGAGAGGGTACCCCCCCTACCTTGAGTTGTTCTCGTAAAATACACCCCCCCTTGGTAGAAAGTATTCTCCAAGTATTGTTATTATCCCCAAAATACCCTAGCCGTATACCTTGTAGTATTCCAAAAGTTACCTCTATACGTAGAGCTCGGAAATACTACCTTTTGTCCTTTTTGTCTCAAAACGAAACCCTTAGGAAAATCTTCATCGTTGGTTGGAGTGCTAAGTAGAAGTTGTTGGGAACTTCTAAGGGTTGTTTGGAGCGGGTTGGAGCGCCCAGAGTAGGAGCTAAACGTTGCTCAGGATCGACTTTAAACTTGGATAATTTTGGGCTTACCGAGGTAAATAATCCTATCCTTCTATTGTAATTGGAAATTACATACTGTAGTATTATTAGAAATGAATCTAAGATTCATAGAAGAGAATTGAACTGTAATAGAAGGATATTACAGAAAAGACTTGAACTGAAATCGCATCAGAAGAATATTAAAGTAGAAGATTAAACTGTACTTACATAGATCTGATGAGACTTAACCTTTATTGGTTGACTGTTCTGCGAGTAGCATGTACTACTTGGAAGGTGGACAAGGCTAGCCGGGTTATAGCCGTGGAGCGTTTTGCTAATAGTCGATAATCGTAGCGAGGTATGTGATTCTTCCTATCCTCTTGAGCATGATATTTTAAAAGAATATATATATAGTACGGTAGACGTACGTGTGTTAACGGAACATAGTTTTACGGCAATGTCTTTTGACTTAAGCCTGAATAATAAGAATTTTGAAGTATTTCAAAAGAATTAAGAAACCTTTTTGAAAGAAGAGTAATGCTTGGTTTTAAAAGCTTAAGAGTTATACTAGTTTTATGGGAAGTTAGGTATAACGACTTAAGAAAGATAAAAAGAATGGTTTATTAATTTTAGAAGTTAAGAGACTTGATCTTAAAAGATAAGAGGCTTGACTTAAATGAATTAATATGAATATTTGTGTGAAACCTCATTCGTGAGTAATGAGTACTTGGTTGATAAAAGGAATAATGTTTTACTGATTTCGGAAATCAGAATAAGTATCGAACAAACCACAGCATCGCTAATAAAGGGAAATGTATTGACTAATAAAGTATTATTAAAACCAGTAGAAACCCCCATCTGCATAGAAGCTAAGATGAGACAAAATGATATTACATTTCCTAGATCATGGCTGCTTTAATAAGATTGTTATGAACAAGAATAACCTACTCACATATAAGGCATATGTTTCTCAAATTGTTTTAAAGGGATTAAAACTATGAACTACGAAACCTTTTCGAAAATGAGAAACTTGAGCATTTGAAATTAGGCAAACTTGAACGTTTGGAAAATAATGTTGTTACTTGATTTACAAAGGGAAGTGTTTTGGTTTACTTAACAATGTTAGTCACTCTATTTTTATACTACGGGTATCGGGTGACCTTTGTAAAAGAAATGGATCTCTAAAAGGAATTTAACGTACGTAGTACTTTAGGGTTAAAACCCGGACATTGACATAAAATGAAAGTACCTTGAGTTGTGTATAACTTGCCTATGCTTGTTGTTGTGTAACTTGCCTATGCTTGTTGTGATAGCCTTTGTTGTGCAAAAATTGTGTTTCTATACTACCGCGTCTCTTGATGGAGGGCCGGTTGACTTGTTGAGAACTTCTTTGGGCGTCGGCGGTGACGGAAGATTCCACGTATGCTTCCATTATTATTGATTACATGGGCATGTCTACAGATGATGGATTACGTGGGCATGTGACCATTATGGTTATTTATGGCGAAGTATCGTGACTTACGGTTGTGATCGGGTGCATAGCTGTTTACTTGCCCCCGCCACGTGACGCAGTGGATCTGGTATAGGTTATCGACTTGCCACGTGTCGCCTTTCGCGCGAAGTATCGTGACTTACGGTTGTGATGCGGTGCTTAGTGCAGTTACTTGCCATCCGCGTGTGGCGATGGGAGGATCTGGTTGAGGCTATTGCACTTGCCACGTGTCGACCGCGAGTCGGTGTTTGGATGAAGCCGTGACTTACGGTTGTGATGGTGCATGCTTTGTTTACTTGCCCCGTCGCCTACGTGACGCAGTAGATCTGGTATAGGTTATCGACTTGCCACGTGTCGACCATGTTATGATTATTTCCGCACGGTCTTTTTATGACACGGGTGGGACCCGATGTTCGTGTGTACTTCTTGGTGTTATCATATCATGACGCTGAGCGGTGAGGAAGGTATTCCACGGGCATGATTGATGTTGTGGGCGTAAGACCCATAGTTATATTTGAGTAATGACTTGGAGGGCGTGAGTCCCTGACTTGATATAACTGTTTATATTTGTGTATTGTAGTTTGGTTATCATACATGTCTCCTGCTTTATATAGACTATTATGATTTCATTTACAGTATTTTTCAGTTTCACATACTTGGTACCTGTTGTACTGACCTCCTTCGGGGGCTGCGTTCATGCCACAGGTAGAGGTACATCGGCTGTCGATCCCCGCTTATAGGATCACATTTGTTATACCCCGTATTTCCAGAGTATGTACGTGGGGGCGTACGTAGGAAAGTTTGAGCCTTAAAGTTAGGCAAGTTTCGAAATTTTGTGCACAACCCCCGTAAAGAATCGTTTTTCAAAGCGTTTCTGAGAACTGCGAAGGGAAAATTCCGGCGATGTCGTTTAGTATTTTTGCGGATTTTTCCGAGCGACGGAACATTTTTAGGCCAACGAGAGGGTGACACTTGTCACCCTCAAGTGGACGGCCAAGGGGCGGTTTGCCTTGGACGATGGGCATGAAATTAGGCCTTGTTTTGTGCCTTGTTTTGTGGAGTAGGGGTTAGGGTGCACTTGGCTTGATCTTGGCCTTACACTTTCCTTGCACATGGCTTGATCAAGGCCATTGGTTTCCTATAAATACCCCTCCCTTGTTGAAGACTTCTTCATCCTAAAATCTTTCTAAGTCTTGAATTCCCCCCTCCCCTCTTGTGTAGTTCTCGTCCAAAGAGTCTTCCCCCCCTTTTTGTGAGCCCTTGGCCGAGAGCCTCCCCCTCCCCCTTTGTAGTGTCTAGCCGAGGGGTACCCTCCCCCCCCCTTGCCTTGTTGTTCTCGTATAATACCCCCTTTGGTAGAGAAATACTTCTCCAAGTATTGTTATAATGCCCAAAAAACCTTTGCCTTATTCCTTGTAGTATTCAAAGTTACCTCTATCGTAGAGCAGGAAATACTACCTTTTGTCCTTTTAGTCTCAAACCGAAACCCTAAGGAAATCTTCATAGCGAGTTGAAGTATATAGAAGAAGTTGTGTTGAACTTCTAAGGGTTGTTTGGAGCGGGTTGGAGGCATGAGTAGGAGCTAAACCTTGCTCGGGATCGACATTATAACTTGGATAATTTTGGGCTTATCGAGGTAAATATTCTTGTCCATTGTAATTGGAAATTACATGTTGTAGGATTATATAGTTGAAGTATACTATATATAGAACTGAACATAACTGCGGCAATGTCTTTTGACTTAAGCTGAATATAAAGAGAAGCTGATCAGTAATTACATAGGTGTATTCTGATAGACTTGTCCGCCGAATTTTACGTAGAATATGGGCGATGCGGTTAGAAGTTAATAGACGTTTGTGGCCTATATAGGTGGAAGTACTACGAGTAGCGTATTCTACTTGAAGAGTGGAAAAGGCTAGCCGGGTTACAGTACTGTGGAGCATTTTGCTTATTGTCGATAATCGTCGCGAGGTATGTGAACCTCTTCCTATCCTTTCTAGCATGATGTTTTGTAAACTATGTAGTACGGTGGACGTACATGTGCTAAATGAGTTGGTTGTTTTAAAACATAGGGTGTTATAATAGCTTTATGGGAAGTTAGTTATAACGACTCTATGTAGGTAAAAGATTGGTTTATTGATTGTAGAAGTTAAGAGACTTGATCTTGAAAGATAAGAGACTTAACTTGTTTTACTTGGTAATTAACATTTTGTTAAAAGTGTTGTGAAACCTCATTCGCGAGTAATGAGTACTTGGTTTTAAAAAAGAATAATGTTTTACTGATTTCGGAAATGAGAATAAGTGTCGAGCAAACCACAGCAGCGCTAATAAAGGAAAATGTATTGACAAATAACTAATTGTTATTAAAACCAATAGAAACCTCCATCTGCATAGAAGCTAAGATAAGACAAAATTGTATTACATTTCCTAGATCATGGTTGCTGTAACAAGATTGTTATAAACAAGAATAAGCGACTCACACATAAGACATATGTTACTCAATTGTTTTAAAAGGGATTAAGACTATGAGTTATGAAACCTTTCTAAAATGAGAAACTTGAGCATTTGAAATTAGGCAAACTTGAACGTTTGGAAAATAATGTTGTTACTTGATTTTACAAAGGAAGTATTTTAGTTTACTTAAAAGATAGTCACTCTATTTTTATCTGCGGGTATTGTGTGACTTTTGTGAAAAGCGGATCCTTTAATAAGAATTAATGTATGTAGTACTTTGGGGTTAAAACCGGATTTGTTGTAATAAAATGTAAGTCTATGAGTTTGTTGAACTTGCCTATGCTTGTTGTGATAGCCTTTGTTGTGCAAGTGTTGTATTTACGTATTCTGGCGTCTCGTTGGAGGCGGTTATCCAGTTGATTGATGGACATCTTGCGACACGATGGGTGGCCGAGTATGCTTCCACTGTCGATCCTTTTGGACATCTTGACGATGGGTGGCCCGGGTATGCTTCCATTAGGAGTGTTATCTTGTTATTGGCTTGGACATCTCGACACGATGGGTGGCCACGAGTATCTTCTATTACGATTGTTATCTTGTTATTCCCTTTTGGACATCTTGACACGATGGGTGGCGGGTATGCTTCCATTAGGGCGTTATCTTGTTATTTGCTTTGGACATCACGACGATGGGTGGCCACGAGTATCTTCCATTCGATTGTGATCTGGATATTTCCTTTGGACATCACGACACGATGGGTGGCCGGGTATCTTCCATTGGGATGGTTCCATGGCCATGCTTATCTGAGGTGAGATCTTGGGCATGCGGCCGTTGTCTGAGTTAAATTCGGGTTATATTTGAGTGATGACTTTGAGGCGTGAGTCACGACTTGACATATTTGCTTTTATGTTGTGAGCTGTAGTTTTGTTATCATACATGTCTCTGTTTTTATATAGTATTATGATTTCATTCTGATATTTTGATTTCACATACTTGGTACTGTTATCTTGACCTCGCCTTGGGGTTCATCCGCATGAGTAAGTACATCGGTTGTGGACCTCTCTCTTAGGGCCCAGTTCGGCGTATTGGGAAGCTCCGTTTCTCGGAGGCTTATCTTTTGGGTATGTATCCCAGTCGTAAGTTCTTGTACATTCGGGGTATGGCGGGGCCTGTCCGTCATAGTTGTTGTAAAACTCTTAGAGTGCTGAAATCTTGTTGTGGGCGAGTTTGTAAAAGGATAAGCTGTTCGGGTTACATTTATGTATGTCTGAAGGCAAGCTTTGTTTTGGTTGGCTTTATTTATTTATCATGTCTCTTGTTTATGTTTTATTTCTGATTTTCTCGATGTTGTATCACTAGGGTGCCGGGGTAAGGCACGATCCGCGGGCCGGGTTGGTCGTGACAAAAGTGGTATCGAAGCGATTAGTCCTCGGAAAGTGTCTGCAGTGTCTAGTAGAGTCTTGATTATCGGTGTGTTGTGCACATCTATAATCGAGGAGGCTATAGGACATTTAGGATTGGTTTCCATTCTTCTCATTACGAGATCGTGCCTTAGAAGCGTGTTATAAGTTGGACCCCTCGGCGTATTTCATTTTACGATTATGCCTCGCGAAGGCAACGAGCCCAGAAGGCAAGCGTGAGTGCTGCTAGTGAGATCTGAGAGAATGCGCGGCGGTCAAGACTGAGATTGTGCTTGAGACGGCGAGTTTTGCGGCGCCGCCCGGCCCAGCGAGTTTAGAGCCAGCGGTGCTGCTGAGACCTGATACTGAGCCTCCAGTCCCGGCTGGAAGCGAGATGAGATAAGTGCAAGGAGATGGCCCGATTATTGGCTAGTCGTGGCGAGATATGAGGATAAGTTTGAATCACGGCGATTCGATTCAGTAGCACCGTAGTACACCCCGGCGGATAGTTTGAGGCTACGGGACTTTACGAGTTGTAGCGCGAGTTTTATGGGTGAGGCACGAGGATGATCGCGAGTTCATCAAGCGATTCTGATGGATCGTGAGAGTGATCGAGGCTTGAGACCGAGTCGGTGACCCGGTTCGCATCGGTGCGTGATCTGCGATCGTAGTTTTGATTCATGGAAGGCATCGGGAAGTATGCACTCGGCCGTTTGGGATGAGTTCTCGGGGGCATTTCTTGCACATTTCTTGCCTCCGGATGAGAGGGCTCGGGCGACAGTTTTTGATGTTGGCGAGCGAGCAGCGTCTGATTCGGGAGTACAATGTGAGTTCGACTCATTGGCTCGGTATGCCCCTTGTAATAGGCGATATGGAGGGCCGAGTACACGCTACGTCAGGGTTAGATGACTCTTTATCCAAACCCAGGCAGGACCGTGGCGGGTGCCTTACCGGGCACCTAGTGATACAACATCGAGAGAAAATCGTGGAAATAAAAACATGAACATGAATTAAGAGACAAGATAAATAAGCGAGCAACCAAAGCGATTTGCCTTCATCATATATACATAAATACGACGATTATCCTTTTTTACAAACCACGCCACAGCGATTACTCTGGACCTCTAAGATTTTTACAATAACTATGACGGAAAGGGCCCGCCATACACGAATATATAAGAATCTACGGACTCGAGTAACATACCAAAAGATAAGCCTCGAAGAAATGGGGCTTCCGTGCAATGGCTGTGATCCTATGGCGAGGATCCTGGCCGATGTACTTCCACTGCGGCATGAGCGGCCCGGAGAGGTCGATCTGAGTACTAAGTATGTGAAAGCGTAAAAGCGTAAATGAAATCATAATAGTCTATATAAGCGAGAGGCATGTATGATAACCGGATGAAATCGTGTCCACCGCCCGTCTCGTGGGACTCGGTGTAAATCGGATGAACTATGTGTCCTGCCCGTCTCGTGGGACTCGGTGTATAATCGGATGGAATCGTGCCCTGCCCATCTCGTGGGACTCGGTGTATAATCGGATGGAATCGTGCCCTGCCCGTCTCGTGGGACTCGGTGTATAATCGGGTGGAATCGTGCCCTACCCGTCTCGTGGGACTCGGTGTATAATCGGATGGAATACGTGCCTGCCCGTCTCGTGGGACTCGGTGTATAATCGGATGGAATACGTGCCTACCCGTCTCGTGGGACTCGGTGTAGAATCGTTCATAACAAATCAACCGGCCTCCATCGGAGGCGAGTGCGAAATCTGACAAAGGCTATCACAACAAACATAGGCAAGCTTCACAACAACAAGCATAGGCAAGTTTCACAACAACAAACATAGGCAAACCGCGGCAAAGTACTTCCATTTTATGCCAAGGTCGGGTTTTAACCTAAAGTACTACGTCGTTAAATTCCTTTTAACGATCCATTTCTTTTACAAAGGTCACGATGCGTAGTATAAAAATAGAGTGACTAACATTGTTAATTAAACCAAAATGCTTTCCTTTGTAAAATCAAGTAACAACCTTATTTTCCAAACGTTCAAGTTTGCCTAATTTCAAATGCTCAAGTTTCTCATTTTAGAAAAGGTTTCGTAGTTCATGGTTTTAATCCTTTAAAACATAATTCTCTTTTAAACGTTTTGAGAAACATATGTCTTATATGTGAGTAGGTTATTCTTGTTTATAATCAATTTTATTAGCAGCCATGATCTAGGAAATGTAATATCATTTTGTCTCATTCTGATTTCCGAAATCAGTAAAACATTATTTCCTTTTAAAACCAAGTACTCATTACTCACGAATGAGGTTTCACCCTTTTAACAAAATTCATATTAATATCATTAAGTCAAAAATCAGCAAACCATTCTTTTTATCACTCTCAAGACGTTATACCTAACTTCCCAAAAAGCTAGTACAACTCTTATGTTTTCAAAGCCAAGTATTACTACACATCAAATCCGTTATAAGTCAAATCAGTTACCCTTTGAAAACACAAAGCATTTTCTTACCTACATAAATGTTATAACTTGACTTCCCGTAAAGCGGTTATAACACTTTATGTTTCAAACCAATCAAATACATCAAACACGTATGCGTCTGCGTACTACATAGTTATACACATATCATGCTAGAGCGGATAGGAAGAGGTTCACATACCTCGCGGCGATTATCGACTAATAGCAAAATGCTCCAAGTACCTCAAGCGGCTACTCCTTAAGCCCAAGTAGATCACGCCATACGTAGTACTTGACCTATAGAGGCCACAGGCGCCTATTAACATCCTAGATCTCAACGTAGAATATTACATAGAAAATTGGCGGCCTCCCCACATAGCGGCGTTAATCTCTCCTCTAACGAGGCGGCCGCCAAGCTTGACGGAGGGGGTTTGCCACGTCTAACAGTGTCACGACCCGTTCGGGGCGTGGTAGTGCCTTGCAAGGCACCCAGTAGTCATACATCGAGTAACGGCGGAATATAAAACAAGGCGAAGCAGTTTATAAAATAAGACACGGTTTATCGATGAAAAGCTTGCCTTCGGCATAATATAAATAACTCAGTTTTGCGATTCATCCCAACTGTACAATAGTACTCTGAGACCTCTAGGAAGTAAACAACTATGGCGGGACGGGGCCGCCATACCACTGGCTATCAAAACTATCTCTGTACGAGGAGATCATACCCAAAGTAGAGCCTCGGAGAAGATGGAGCTCACGACACCAACGCAAAGATCCTAAGGATGTGGATCTAGCACTGCTTGCCACCTGCGGCATGAGCGGCCCAGAAGGAGGTCGATACAACGGTACCAAGTATGTGAAACTATAAGGCGAAATGAAATCAAAGTATTTAAAACCTTTTCACAAATACAATCGGTTCAATTGCACATAGTGCCATCCAAACAACAACGAAAATGGAAAAGGCGTAGCAGTCTATTCTAGGCGCGAATGATCGAAGCAAGGCGATCGCCCGTAGTATCGTCTGCGTGCCTAGTCACGGACTTCGCGGCCGCATAGGTCGCGCGTGAACCCGCGTGAGGTAGCCCTCGCGTCGGGGCAGCCAACCCCGGCGTCCGCTAGGCTCCGCGGCCGCGTAGTCTCAGACGCGTAGTCTCGGCGGACCGCGTAGGAATCCGCGTCGGGCTAGGCGCCGGAATGATCAATCACGGAGCATCTGCTGCTCGCGTAGTCTCGCGACCGCGTAGGCGTATAGACCGCGTCGAGAAGTGACCACCGGTATAATAGTCGAGGGTAGGTGATCTGATGTGATACAGCGGACTTACAGGTTAACAGCGTAAGCCTGGCAAGAATGACCCGCTTACGGCGTTACAAGACACTAACACGGGTAGCATCATGATATGTCTACTTATCAAACAATCTTACTACACTTAACGAGAGATCAATACAAGGCTTTTATAAACAAACAAGTAAGCAGTTCCTTTTATCATTCTTAAGTTGTTATACCTAACTTCCCGTAAAGCTAGCATAACTCTTAAGCCTTTGTTTTAAAAACCAATTATTTATCTTCTGTTAAAAATGATCGATATTCTTTTGAAATGTTTTGGTTCTTTGTTATTGAGCTTAAGCGTGAGGCATTACCATAAGTATTATTGATTAACACGTATACGTCTAGTACTATATATTGTAAAATATCATGCTTTAGGAAGAATCACATACCTACCGTGAAAACCACTGCGAGTTGAATATGTGCGCGAAGAGTCGACTATAATAGTCACAGATATCTATCAAAGACTACTCGAGGTCATTTTAAGCAGAGGGTTCACGATTACGGAAAGTCGGGCAGCCTGACCACCGGTGAGCTATATAAGTCTCTTGTGAAAGCAGTCTATGTGAGTCTGATGTGATTATTCTTCTTTTAAAACCTACTTTGTGGTAATAGTTCAATTCTTTTACGTGATATTCTTCTAAGTATTTATACTTATCCTTATACTACAACGGTAAGTATTCTACAATTCAAAAGAGGTTAGGATTATTACCTCGGTAAGCCCAATAATATCCTAGATAAAGTCGCGCTGAGCAAGGTTTAGCTCTCAAGTTATGCGCCCGGTAGCTCGAAACCTTAGAAGTTCTTCACAACTTCTACCAAAGACTAAGGGATTTGGGCTAGGGTATTTTGGGCATTATAACGATACTAGAAGACAACTTTTCTACCAAGGGAGGTAGATTTCGGCTAGGCTAGGGGTTAGGCCTCGGCCAAACTCATGAGGAGGAAGGGGTGTTGGGCGAAAAGCTCACAAAGGGAGAGGGAGGATTTTCAAGACTTGGAAGATTTGTGGATGAAGAACTCTTGCGTCTTAAGGGTATTTATAGGTCAAGAAGTGGCCAACCAATGGTCAAGATTAAGACAAGTGCAAGGCAAGTGTAGGGTGGAGATTTACTCCACAAATATCCTACCAACTCCTTGACTTGTGCCTGAGCACAAAAAGCGTGCTCGCTCTCGATCTCGTCGATGGGCGATTGAGTCCATCGATGGGAGGTGCCAAGTGTCGCCCTCGTTGGTCCAAAATGTTTCGTCTCTCGGAAAAATCCATAAAAATAAGTAATGGCATGGCGGAATTTTCCTACGAAGGCGTGGAAGCGTTTAGTCGGAAAGCGATTCTTTTAGTGAGTTGTGTACAAAAAAGCGTCGAGGCTAACTTTAAAGCCAAACTTTTTATGCGTATCTCCTACGTACATACTCTGGAAATACGAGGTATAACATTCTCCCCTCGCCGAAACATTCGTCGAATGTTCCTTCTCAAACGAATAACGAAGAAGCTTAAGCGGTTTGCAAATGCCACACGCGGCGAAAACAACACTTAGGCATAAATGATAATGGAAATTTACAAGTAGGAAAGTGAATTACGGAGGTGTGGGGAATAGGTGAGGATACTTCTGCCTCGTGTCCTCACCGGCTTCCGCGTCATCTCCTCCACGAGCTCGTTCGCCCACAAGACCTTGCGGAAGCCCGTCCGCCGTCCGCGGGCGCTAACGGCGATCGATTATCGCTATGGGAACCTCGCCATACGATAACCCGCCGATCACTGGACATCGTCGGCCGGGTGCACCTAGATGGATCCGTCGTCTCGCCGGCGTAGATCGTGAAACAGGATGCCTTGCCTCCGGTCGGACGGCGGATCAACTCGTAAGCAACCTTGCCTACCTGCGGACAATCTGAAGCGGCCCGATGTACCTTGGTGAGTTTCCTCTTCCGAATCTCATCACACCGCCGTGGGTGGCGCTAGGAAAACCCAATCATCTCTGCGAACTCCGGATCTGGCGGCGATGATCTGCATCGACCACATCGACTACGAGTGTCGATAGTCGCTCTCGGATAAGCCTCGCCTTATCCGGCACTGCTGCACCAAATCTGGTCCCACATTGCACCTCGCCCATCGAACCAACTATAGGCGATCTGCACTTCCTCCCATATAAGGCCTCGTAAGGCGCCGTCCCGAATCTTGGGTGGTAGCTATTATTATCACGCGAACTCCACTAGGGCAAATGATCCTCCCAACTACGCTGAAGTCAATAACACGGGCTCGCGGCATATCCTCGAAGTGCGGATAGTGCGCTCTGCTGTCCGTCTGTGCGGATGAAATGCGATACTCGGGCTCGCTGCGTCCACTAAACCTCTGGAAAGACCTCGAAGTTATCAGTGGCGGGCTCCTGCATGCGATATAATCGAAGTAGGGACTCCGTGCGTCAGCGATCTCTCGGATGTAAAGTGCGGCATAATCCTCGGTAGAAAAAGTCGTCACAGCGGGAAGAAAGTGGGCTGATTTAAATCGACTGTCGGCGATAACCCATATAGAATCATGTCTCCTGCGAGTGCGAGGCAATCCTGTGATGAAGTCGTGTTGATCACCTCGGCTTCGGTCGGGATCTCTGTAAATGCGTAACAAACCACCGGGCCTGCGGTGCTCTGCCTTCGCTGCGGCAACACGGGCCGAGCTACGAACTTCTGCAGCGTCCTCTTGAAGCCGTCCCACCGACGAGATCTAAGGTCGTGGTACATCTTGATGCGACCGGGTGGATGAAATGCAGCGTGTGTGCTTCCCAGAACTGCTGCCCGAAGTCACGAAACATCTGGAACACGATGCGCCCTCGAACCTTAGCACCCGTCGGTGCTTGCCTCGAGGACCGCGCCTCGCGAAGAGTGTATCGCGATATCGCGTCAGCGGGATCCTCGGTATTGCCTCTTCGCCTCCTCAGCGATGGAAGACTCGGCAACCTCGCGAACTCTAACCCAGCTGCTATCGGAATCAATCAAGCGGACACGAGGCTCGCTAGCGATGCAAATCACGAACCATGTCCTCTCTCTGCTGCACGTCGATAGGCTCCCGTCGACTACGACTAGGCGTACGCCCAACATTGGCCTTCCGGGTGAGTACGGGATATCAACATCGTAATCCTTAAGCAACTCTAACCACCGTCTGCATCGTAAGTTCGGCTCCTGCGGTGAAGATATCTTTGGAGGCTCTTGTGGTGCGTAAAAATATCCACGTGAACCCGGTACAAATAGTGCCTCGGATCTTGAAAGCGTGAATCACGGTGCGACTCCAAATCATGGGTGGGGTAGTTCCTCGTGTTTCTTGGTGTCGGGATGCATATGCTATAACCACGCCATCTGCATCAACACATCCCAACCCGATGCGGCGCGCATCCTGATACGCGACATAACCATCTGGACCTACGGAAGAGTAAGAGCGAGGCGATCGTCGGTCTCTCTTTCGGCTGGAAACCACGCTCCTGGCATCGATCCGGCTGAAACTTGGCTGCGCCACGAGTCGACCTAGTCAATGGTGCGAAGATAAAGCAAACTTCTCCACGAACCGCCGATAATATCTGCAAGGCCCGAGCTGCGAACCTGCAGCCGGAGTAGTAGGTCTAGGCCAAGTTACATTGCCTCGATCTTGGCGTATCCACTCGAATGCCATCGGCCAAACAATATGCCCAGCGCATGCGAAGTCAGCAAAACTCACATTTGGAAAACTTGGCGTCAAGCTGCTGGTCTGGAAGCTGTTAACGGTCGCCGAAATGCTCGCGTGCTCCTGCTCTGGCGAGAATAAACGAAGATATCATCGATGAACACTATCACAGCGTGTCGAAAAATGGTTTGAACACTCGGTTCATCAAATCCATGAATACCGCGGAGCATTGGTCAACCAAAGACATGACCACGAACTCGTAATGCGTCTGCAGGGTCGGAATGCGATCTAGGGATATCCGCCTCGACCACGAACGATGATAGCGACGCGGATCAATCTTGGAGAAACATCTCGCGCCATGCTGGTCGAACAAATCATCAATCACAGGAAGGGTATACATTCTTAATGGTAACCTTGTTGTTGCTGTAATCAACACATGCGCGGCGTCGTCCTTCTTTTTCACGAACAATACGGCGCTCCCGGGAGAAACACTAGGCTTTGATGAAGCCGCTTCTCGGCCAAATCCCTAAGTGATCCTTGACTCTCGGCTTCGGCGGTGCCGTTCTGTATGGCGGAATGGAAATAAGTAAGTATCGCGGCAATCTATACAAAACTCGATCTCCTCTCGGGAGGATACGGGAGGTCATGCGGAAACACGTCGGGAACTTCGTGACTCTTTGGGCCGGTGGAAATCTGGTACGCGGCTTGATGTCGAACACGAGCGAGATGGTAGATATACCGCCTACGCACCATCTTCCTAGCCTTGAGGTAGGAAATAAACCTACCACCGGCGTCTGGTGCTCCTCGCTCCAAGCCAGGCTCGCCGGAAGCTGGAACCGTACTACTCTCTCTCTGCGGTCCATTGGCGTAGCAGAGGCTAGCCAATCCGTCCCGTGATCACGTCGAAGTCAATCATCTCGACTCTATCAAGTCGGCTGGGTCAGGCGGCGTAAATAGTCACGGGACAAGCTCTATATACCGTAGAGCTACCGAATCACCTTGGCGTAGCTACCTCGAAAGGGTCTATGGACTCGGGCTCTATCACTATCCTACTAGCAACGAGGGAGATATATAGGGCCAGTAGAACCGGATCTATCAAAGCATACACATCAAACCCGAAGCGATAAGGTACTGTGGCGACATCGGTGAGGCCTCACGATCTGTCGGCTCGACAAAGCATATATGCGGTTACGAGGACCGCTAGGCTGGACTGCGCCCACGACCTCTGCCGCGACCGGCTGGTCCGTATGTACCTTGCCCTCGGGCGAGTAGCTGTCGAGGATGAAGAAGCGGCAGCGAGACCACGTGGTGAGCCTACCACGCGCCGCCCCGGTCGGACAAACTCGCAAAGTGACCTGCGGCCCACAAGTATAGCAAGCTCTGATGCGGCTCCCGAATGGTATACGCCACAGCGGGCTGCGGCGGACCTCGAGCAGTTAGCGCCTGCTACCACGGAAATCCAGAAGTCACAGGGCCACGACACGCCCCATTGCTCTGTTGTCTTGAAAATGAGGTAGGGCGCTCTGCTTGGTGTGGTGCAAATCTGGACCTGGCGATGCCCACCACGAGGACCACGAAAGAACCGGCCGTCTTGGCCTTCCTGCTGGCGATATCGCTCTGCCGGCGGTTCTGCGCTCTCGCATCTAGTGCGTGAGCTGCGTGCGGGTAATGTCCATACGGTGAAGAAAACACCGCGCATGACTTCGGCCATATAATCATCTAGCGGTGGCGTGGCGGTGTACCTATCCTCCATCTCTGCTACCAATCTTTGGGACATATCTAGCCAAAGAATCAAACTTCGACATTGTATTCCACGGCGGTGCGTCCCTGTCTCGTGGCAAGAATCTATCGGCTCGTGCCCTCGCATCTGCGGAGGCGAAGTGTGTGAGAAAAAGCCTACGAAAACTCATCCCATCTGCTTTGGAGTGCATGCTCTCCGGGAAAGCTCGTAGATCAAACCAATCATTGCGGTGTCACGCGGCCGTCACGAACCGAATATCACAGCCTCGGTCTCGAAGCCACGATCACCGCGTAATCCTCTGCGGTGGCGGATGAACTCCTGCGGATCATCCTCGGCCTCGACAGTAAAACTACGGCGGGCTCTGACTCGAAATCTCGCTGACCTCGAACTATACGCCCTCGGGTGCACTACGGGTGCGGCCCAGGCTGGAGGCTGGGCCATCGCATCAGTCTCTCCTCGTGTCGGGCCTGACTTTAGCCAAAGGCTGGGCCGTCTCGCTGCCCTAACTCCTCCGCCCGGTGTGGGGCGGGAGGTGTGGTGCTGTGGTCTCTTGGGGCGGCGGCGTCATAGAACTCGCCGTCTACGGTATAGGCGGGCACGAGCCCTCGTGACTCTGGGTGTCTGCTAGCGGCTCCTCATTTGCCTTGCCATACGGGCGGGTTGCCTGCGTGGAGGCATAAGCATTACGGGAAAGGAATACGTTAGAGGTCGACTATAACCGACTCTAAAGCACGATCTCGGAATGAGAAGAATGGAAACCAATCCTAAATATCCTATAGCCTCACGATTATTGGTGTGGTGCGCGCTGCAGATAATCGAACTTCTACTAGATACGATGCGTAGACACTTTCAGAGATTAAGCGCTCTGATACCACTTTTGTCGCGACCGTTCGGGGCGTGGCGGTAGTGCCTAGGGGCACCAGTAGTCATACATCGAGTAACGGCGGAATATAAAACAAGGCGAAGCGATTTATAAAATAAGACACAGTTTATCGATGAAAAGCTTGCCTTCGGCATAATATAAATAACTCGAGTTTTGCGATTCATCCCAGTGTACAATAGTACTCTGAGACCTCAGGAAGTAAACAACTATGGCGGGACGGGGCCGCCATACCACCTGTATCAAAACTATCTACAATACGGGGAGATCATACCCAAAGTAGAGCCTCGGAGAAGATGGAGCTCACGACACAGCCTTGAATCTAAGGATGTGGATCTAGCACTGCTTGCCACTGCGGCATGAGCGGCCCCGAAGGAGGTCGATCTGGCAATTGCAGTATGTGAAACTATAAGGAAGCGAAATGAAATCAAAGTATTTAAAACCTTTTCACAAATACAATCGGTTCAATTGCACATAGTGCCACATCACAAACAACAGCGGAAATGGAAAAGCATAGCGAGTCTATTCAGGCGCGAATGATCGAAGCAAGGCGATCGCCCGTAGTATCGTGCGTGCCTAGTCACGGACTTCGCGGCCAGCATAGGTCACCGCGTGACCGCGTGAGGTAGCCCTCGCATCGGGGCAGCCAACCCCGGCGTCGCCTAGGCTCCGCGACGCGCATAGTCTCGAAAGACGCGTAGTCTCAGCCGGACGCGTAGGGAATCCGCGTCGGGCTAGGCGCCGGAATGATCAATCACGGAGCATACGCTGCTCGCATAGTCTCACAGAACCGCGTAGGCCGTATAGACCGCGTCGAGGGGCAAGCCACCGGTATAATAGTCGAGGGTAGGTGATACGATGATTACAGCGGACTTCAGGTTAACAGCGTAAGCCGCAAGAGAATGACCACTTTACGGCGTTACAAGACACTAACACGGGTAGCATCATGATATGTCTACTTATCAAACAATCTTACTACATGAGAGATCAATACAAGGCTTTTATAAACAAACAAGTAAGCAGTTCCTTTTTATCATTCTTAAGTTGTTATACCTAACTTCCCGTAAAGCTAGCATAACTCTTAAGCCTTTGTTTTAAAACCAATTATTTATCTTCTGTTAAAAATGATCGATATTCTTTTGAAATGTTTTGGTTCTTTGTTATTGAGCTTAAGCGTGAGGCATTACCATAAGTATTATTTAGTTAACACGTATGCGTCTAGTACTATATATTGTAAAATATCATGCTTTAGGAAGAATCATGCATACCAGTGAAAACCACTGCGAGTTGAATATGTCATGAAGTGACCTATAATAGTCACGGATATCTATCAAAGACTACTCGAGGTCATTTTAAGCGGAGGGTTCACGATTACGGAAAGTCGGGCGTATGACCCTGGTGAGCTATATAAGTCTCTTGTGAAAGCAGTCTATGTGAAATCTGATGTGATTATTCTTCTTTAAAACCTACTTGTGGTAATAGTTCAATTCTTTTACGTGATATTCTTCTAAGTATTTATACTTATCCTTATACTCTGACAGTAAGTATTCTGCAATTCAAAGAGGTTAGGATTATTACCTCGGTAAGCGATAATATCTAGATAAAGTCGCGCTTTGAGCAAGGTTTAGCTCACCAAGTTTATGCGCCCGGTAGCTCGAAACCTTAGAAGTTCTTCACACTTCTACCAAAGACTAAGGGATTTGGGCTGGGGTATTTTGGGCATTATAACGATACTAGAAGACAACTTTTCTACCAAGGGAGGGTAGATTTCGGCTAGGCTAGGGGGTTAGGCCTCGGCCAAACTCACGAGGAGGAAGGGTGTTGGGCGAAAAGCTCACAAAGGGAGAGGGAGGATTTTCAAGACTTGGAAGATTTGTGGATGAAGAACTCTTCGTCTTAAGGGGTATTTATAGGTCAAGAAGTGGCCAACCAATGGTCAAGATTAAGACAAGTGCAAGGCAAGTGTAGGGTGGAGATTTACTCCACACAAATATCTACCAACTCCTTGACTTGTGCCTGAGGCACAAAAGCGTGCTCGGCCTCTCCAATCTCGTCGATGGGCGATTGAAGTCCATCGATGGGAGGGTGCCAAGTGTCGCCTCCGTTGGTCCAAAATGTTTCGTCTCTCGGAAAAATCCGCAAAAATTAGTAATGGCATGGCGGAATTTTCCTACGAACGTGGAAGCGTTTAGTCGGAAAGCGATTCTTTTAGTGAGTTGTGTACAAAAAAAACGTCGAGGCTAACTTTAAAGCCAAACTTTTTATGCGTATCTCCTACGTACATACTCTGGAAATACGGTATAACAAGCGGACGTGTACAATTCTACTCACGTAATGCTACACAAGTCTCTTTATGTCTGATCTATGTAATTCTGATTCGGTTCCTTATTTAAATTCGGGCTTAAGTCGCGAGACATTGCAGTAAGTATTAATCGAGCTTAAGTCAAAAGACATTTGCGCCAACTATGTTCAATTCTATATATAGTATACTTCAACTATATATTCCAACAACGTGTAATTTCCAATTACAACGAAGGTCGAGAATGTTTACCTCGATAAGCCCAAAAATTATCAGAGTTTATATGTAGATCTGAGCGAGGCTTAGCTCGTACTCAGTGCGCTCAGGCCGCTCCAAACAACCCTTAGAAGTTCTAACCAACTTCTACTTATAACTTGAACTACGGGTGAAGATTTACTTAGGGTTTCGTTTTTGTAGTGAGGAAGTATAATAGTATTTTACGGGCTTTGTATAAGTGTAACCTTGGGAATACTACAAGGTATTTGGGCCAGGTATTTGGGCATTATAACAATACTAGGAGAGTATTTCTATACCACAAAGGGAGTATTTATACGAGGCAACTATGCTGGGGGTACCGCGGCAAAACACCTGAAATGGGAGGGTGGCTCTCGGCGAGGGCTCTCAAAGGGGAGGGGTGTGGTGGGCCAGCTCAAGGAGAGGAGTATTTTGAGACTTAGATAGATTGCTCAAGTTTTATTTTGGATGAAGAAAGTCTTGACTAGAGGGTATTTATAGGTCAAGTGAAGGCTGACCAATGGCGAAGATGAAGACAAGTGTGGTGCAAGTGTAGGGCTAGATTTCAACCATATGGACCTTATCCATACCACACAACTTGCACAAAATATCCTACCAACTAAAGTAGCCCAAAATCGTCCATTAAGCCGCCCACTCGAGGCGATGTGAGGCGACACTTGTCGCCCTCGTTGGTCCAAAATGTTCGTCTCTCGGAAGAATACGCAAAAATTATAAATGACATGTAGGAATTTTCCCTCGTAAGATGTGGAAGCGTTTAGTCGGAAGCGACTCTTTCGGCACTTGTGTACAAATTTCGAAACTAGCCAACTTTAAGGCTCAAATTATAATACGTCTGGCGCTCACGTACATACTGCGGAAATCGAGGGTATAACATTCTCCCCTCGCCCAGAAACATGCGTCCGAATGTTCCTTCTGAAGCGGATAACGATAAAGTTCCTCTAACAAGTTGCCAGCGCCACAGGCGTACGAAATAACACATGCGCGCAATTACTTAAATCCAGGCCAACGCGGAACCACCTCGATGATCCAAAACAATACCAACTCTCGCTCTTGATCCAAGGGACACTCCCTTCGCACATTCGTTTCTAAAAAAAAAATGATTTCGTCCATCTTTCAGCACAAGTTCACTTCCTTCCTTACTCGTCGTACTCTTCTTGAACACTCGAACTCTTCTAGTATACGTACCACACTTCAGTCATCGCTTCAGTCTTCGAAACCTTGGAGTCACCACCTCCAACTTGGTCATCTTACTAGCCTCAATCTTCCTTAAGGCCATTCCCGGCCTTGCGTCTTACGGTCGAACATACCGCGAACTCATACGATGGTCAACTAAACTTGGGCCTATCACCCTCGTGACCCTACCACTGGCGGGACCGCCGGGTGACCCAGCTCCGAAGCAGGCGCGGGTTGGCCGACATAGCTGACCGGCCCGGCAACGCGTGACTCTTGTTCCGTCCGGAACAATCTTACCTATCTGGTCATGGCTACCACTTCCATTTCACACTACCCGTGGACTTATCCACAACACATTTATCATAAACCAAGTATTTCAACAAAGACTAAGCGTAAAATCTTTTATTCAAGATGACGCACATCTAAGGTCTCAGCATGAAATATTCTAAGGTTCGCACTTTCCGTGCCCCGCGTATCCTTTCAACTAACCAAGCTTTCTAACTCATAACCACATGCGCTATCCGAGCGTAGCACACAATAATAAGGTCATCATTATCATACAAATAAATCTCTAGAGGTTAAGGATATACGAATCTAGCTCCATTCTAATCATAAGCACGCCTGCAGTGCATTGTAGAAAGCGATGAACACCGCGACCGGTGGTGAGTCATTCTGTTTGCATCCTTCCTACTAGGGCGGTTTCTCGTCACATGGCCACGGCGGCGCGGGAAAAACAAGCACCCGATAAAAGGCGACATTCCGGGATGGCGTCGCGCATCGTGCCTGTGAGAAAACTGAACGGTATGCAGAACCCGTATATCGTGAACGAAGCCACGGAGCTCGGACCGGCTCGAATACCTGAGCGTCACGGCGGCGTGGGGACCACTCTGTCTTGGTGGAGGTACATAACTAGGCTAGCTGGCGGCGGTCCGCCTCGAAAGTTACCAAAGGACCTGCATTACGGCCTCGCCTGGCGATCTCGGTCGTTCAGTCGACCTCTCAGTGCCTCGCATCTGGTGCATGAGCTTGCATGCGGGCAATGTCCATGCCGGTGAAGAGCTACACCGTACAAGCCTCTGCCAGTAATCATCTAGCCGGTGGCGTGGCGGTGTACTCTGTCCTCCATGCTCGGCTACTCTGTGAGAACATCACAGAGCTAATGAGTCGAACTCCACATTGTACTCTCTGGCCGTCGTCAGTCACGCCTCAGCGTCAAAAATCATCGGCCCGAGCCCTCGCCATGCGTGGGGGCAAGAAATGTGCAAGAAAAGCCCGAGAACTTCGTCCCAAGCGGTGGAAGTGCATGCTCTTTCAGGACAACTCCGCGAATCAAACGATCAGCTGCGGTATCACGCGGTGATCACGAACCAATACCACCGACTGCGCCTGCGAGACTCGATCACTCTCATGATCATTGTGTTTGTCGGATAAACTCCACGAGGTCATCCTCGGCTCGATCCATAGAACAGCTGGCGGGCTCTGACTCGAGAAAGTCACGTAGCCTCAAGTATGCGCGGGGTGAACTACGGGTGCTCGGGGTGCAGGCTGCTGCGTCAACCTATCCTCATATCGGCCACGACCACGGCGATGGCGGGCCATCTCCTTGTACCCGTCTCATCTGCTCCCGGTGTGGGGTGGAGGCTCGGTCTTGTAGTCTCGTGACCAACTGCTGCGACTCTAAGCTCTCTTTGGTCTTTGGCGGCGTCGCCAAAACTTCGCCCGTCGGAGCCTTTATCTCGAGCCTTTGTCAGGGCTGCGCCTCGTACTCCTCGTATCTCACTAACGACTCCTCATTGCCTTGCCCGTGCGGGCACAGGTTGCCTGCAGCGGAGGCATGGCGGTAAAGCAAAGGAATCGTCGGAGGGTCCGACTATCACCTGCTCAGGGCGCGATCTCGGAATGAGAAGAATGGAAACCAATCCTAAATGTCCTATAGCCTCACGATTATAGATGTGGTGCCAACAGCAGATAATCAAGACTCTACTAGACACGATGCATGTAGACACTTCAGAGACTAAGCGCTGCGATACCACTTTGTCAAGACCGAACCGGGACGTGGCGGGTGTCTTACCGGGCACCTGGTGATCTGACATCGAGAGAAAATGCGGAAATAAAAAAACATGAACATGAATTAAGAGACAAGATAAATAAGCAGGCCAACCAAAGCGATTTGCCTTCATCGTATATCGTAAATACCGACGATTATCCTTTTTACAAACCACACTTGCAGCGATTACTACGGACCTCTAAGATTTTTACAATAACTATGGCGGGGCGGGCCGCCATACCACAGATGTATAAGAATCTACGGACTTCGAGGTAACATACGAAAAGATAAGCCTCAGAAGAAATGGGGCTTCCCAGCCTGTGTTGTGATCACATGGCGAGGATCCTGACGATGTACTTCCACTGCGGCATGAGCGCGGCCCGAAGAGGTCGGCCTGGCGGTACAGTATGTGAAAGCGTAAAGGCGTAAATGAAATCATAATAGTCTATATAAGCGGGAGACATGTATGATAACGGATGAAATCGTGTCCACTGCCCGTCTCGTGGGACTCGGTGTAAATCGGATGAACTCAGTGTCCACGCCCGTCGTGGGACTCGGTGTATGTCGGATGGAATCGTGCCCTTGCCCGTCTCGTGGGACTCGGTGTATAATCGGATGGAATCGTGCCTGCCCGTCTCGTGGGACTCGGTGTATGTCGGTGGAATCGTGCCTGCCCGTCTCGTGGGACTCGGTGTATGTCGGATGGAATCGTGCCCTGCCCGTCTCGTGGGACTCGGTGTATAATCGGATGGAATCGTGCCTGCCCGTCTCGTGGGACTCGGTGTAGAATCGTTCATAACAAATCATGGCCCTCAGCCGGGAGGCGGCGAGTGCAATCTGACAAAGGCTATCCACGACAAACATAGGCAAGCTTCAGCAACAAGCATAGGCAAGTTTCACAATAACAAACATAGGCAAACCGCGACGAAAGTACTTCCATTTTATGCCAAGGTCAGGGTTTTAACCTAAAGTACTACGTCGTTAAATTCCTTTTAACGATCCATTTCTTTTACAAAGGTCACCCGATGCGTAGTATAAAAATAGAGTGACTAACATTGTTAATTAAACCAAAATGCTTTCCTTTGTAAAATCAGTAACAACGCTTATTTTCCAAGCGTTCAAGTTTGCCTAATTTCAAATGCTCAAGTTTCTCATTTTAGAAAAGGTTTACGTAGTTCATGGTTTTAATCCTTTAAAACATAATTCTCTTTTAAGCGTTTTGAGAAACATATGTCTTATATGTGAGTAGGTTATTCTTGTTTATAATCAATTTTATTAGCGACCATGATCTAGGAAATGTAATATCATTTTGTCGTCTTAGCTTACATGCGGATGAAGGTTTCTCTTGTTTTTAATACCATACTTCATTATTCAATACATTTTCCTTTATTAGTGCTGCGATGGTTTGTCGATACTCGTTCGATTTCGAAATCGGTAAAACATTATTTCCTTTTAAAACCAAGTACTCATTACTCATGAATGAGGTTTCACCATAACAAAATTCATATTAATACCATTAAGTAAAAAATCAGCAAACCATTCTTTTTATCACTCTCGAGGCGTTATACCTAACTTCCCATAAAGCTAGTACAACTCTTATGTTTTCAAAGCCAAGTATTACTACCATCAAATCAGTTATAAGTCAAATCGGTTACCACTTTGAAAACACAAAGCATTTTCTTACCTACGTAAAATTTGTTATAACTTGACTTCCGTAAAGCGGTTATAACACTTTATGTTTCAAATAATCAAATACATCAAACACGTATCGTCACCGTACTACATAGTTATACACGTATCATGCTAGAGCAGATAGGAAGAGGTTCACATACCTCGCGGCGATTATCGACTAATAGCAAAATGCTCCAGTACCTCAAAGTCGGCTACTCCTTAAGCCAAGTAGATCACGCCATCGTAGTACTTGAACCTATAGAGGCCACAGGCGCCTATTAACATACTAGATCTCAGCGTAGAATATTCATAGAAAATTCGCGACACCTCCCCATGCGGCGTTAATCTCTCTCCAACGAGGCGGCCACGAAGCCAACCGGGGTTTGCCGTCTAACGGGCGTGTACAATTCTACTCACGTAATGCTACACAAGTCTCATGTCTGATCCTATGTAATTCTGATTCGATTCCACTATTTAAATTGAGCTTAAGTCGCGAGACATTGCTGTAAGTATTAATCGAGCTTAAGTCAAAAGATATTGCCGCACAACTATGTTCAATTCTATATATAGTATATGTCACGACCGGCGGGCGTGTTGGTGCCTACCGGGCACCCTAGTGACCAACATCCAGTGTCGGAACATAAAACAACAACGTGAGATAACGAAATATAAAACAATAATGCGTGAAAACTTGCTGTCGGCGTATATATAACCATCAACTCTTTTACAAATGAGCGGCAATCCTTTTTACCAACCACACTTGCGATTACTACGGACCTCTAGAATGATCGACCACAATGGCGGGGCGAGGCCCGAACCCACGAATGTAAACCTTTTCTGACGGGGACTATACGGCTGATAAGCCTCGGAAGCGGAGCTTCCCAGCGACTTGTGACCACGAGAGCTAGGATCGGCGATGTACCTCGACTGCGGCATGAGCGCAGCCCGAAGAGTCGATCTGACAGTGCAGAGTATGTGAAACTAAAAATAAATCGTAAATGAAATCATAGTAGTCTATACAGCGGGAGACATGTATGATAACGAACTTCTGATTCACCATAAATAGCGATCATGTCAAGTCACACCCTCAGTCGTCACTCGATTTAACAATGGGTCTCACGCCCGCGGCATCAATCGTGCCGTGGAATACCTTCGCCGGCTGCTTGGCGATTTATGATATCTGGCACGAGGAATACATATGAACACGAGTCCACGTGTCTAATAAAAGCCCATGCGAGGGTAAATGCGAAGGCATGGCGAGCTACTAACGCCAGCAGTACCAACAAGGTCATAAAGCGTATCATAAGATATGTCTAGGCCGTCACATGATCAAAGGCGGCCACTTGCGCGATATCTAATGTGCGCGTCTAGTCCTGGAACTTCCGCGACTCGCGTAGGCCAATCTAATCGGCGCGTGAGGTATTCCCGCGTCGGTAGCTTCTCCGGCGTCGATCACGGACTTCCAGTCGCGTAGCCCTGAGACCGCGTGCCCGTAAGGCCAGCGCTAACACGGAACTCGTAGCTCCGCGCGTAGGCCCCAGGACCGCGTGAGGTATTCTCGAATCATGGTCCCGGACCGCTGAGTCTACCGCGTCGGAGGCGACAACCCGGAATCGTCTCGAGATGAATGCCACAATACTATCATAACGTGATAGTTAATAAGCCTGATCAGAAACCCGCTTACACAAACATCACAGATACTAACACCGTAGCATCTAACACGTTTACTTATCAAAGCAACAGAAAGTATTACAAGGCTATCACAAACCAATCTGATCAAGTTATTCACACAGGTACTTTCTACTAACAAGTTCGGTATACATCCCAAAGTACTTCACATTAAAATCTTAAAACAAGATCTGTTTCTTTCACATAAGTCACCTGATACGTAGTATAAAATAGAGTAGTATCCTTTTAAGAAAACCAAAACTCTTACCTTTGTAAAATCAAGTAACAACATTATTTTCCAAGCGTCCAGTTTGCCTAATTTCAAATGTTCACGTTTCTTATTTTAGAAAGGTTTATGATTCATAGTCTTATTCATTTAAGAATATAATTCCCTTTTAAACAATCGAGAAACATAAGTCTTATGTGAGTAGGATATTCTTGTTTATAACAATCTTATTACTGACCGTGATCTAGGAAATATCATTTTGTCTCATCTTAGCTTATGCGGATGGAAGTTTCTCTTGGTTTTAATAATACTTAATTATTCAAAACATTTCCTTTTAATGTATTTGCGATGGTTTGTCGATACGTCTGATTTCCGAAATCGATAAAGCATTCTTAAGCGTTATACCTAACTTCCCATAACGCTAGTATAACTCTTAAGTTTTCAAACACCAAGTATTACTTCTCCAAAATGATTCAAAAATCTTTTGAAATACTTGAGATTCTTTCTTATCATATAACAAGCGATTATAGTTCAAATCGATTACCTTTTAAAAACCACATGTATTTTCTTACTAACATAAAGTTATTATAACCAACTTCCCATAAAGCCGTTATAACACATGTTTTAAACCACTCAACCACATTTAGCACGTATGCGTCTACCGTACTACATAGTTCACACGTATCATGCTAGAAGAGATAGGAAGAGGTTCGCGTACCTCGCGGCAGTATCGACTAATAGCAAAGCGCTCAACGATCGGCTACTCCTTGCCAAGTGGATCATTCCACGCGTAGCATTTCAACCTATAAGGCGACAGCGCTTATTAACATCGTAGAACATTCTAGAAAATTGGCACTCACGCCAGCGGCGTAAATCTCCTCTCTAGCGGGGCGGCTACGAAGCCAACCGGGGTTATCATCTAACGACGGGTACAATTCTACTTGGCGATTACTACTACACAAGTCTCATGTCTGATCCTATGTAAAAGCGATTCGATTCGATTCTTGAGCTTAAGTCGAAGACATTGCCCTGAAGCTATGTTGATTATATACATAGTAAACTTGAACTTATAATTTCCTACAACATGTAACATCCGATTACAATAGGGGATAAGATATTTACCTCGATAAGCCGTAATTATCGAGTTTAATGTCGATCTGGGCAATCGTTTAGCTCGACTCGGCGCTCGACCCGCTCTAAACCACCGCAGAAGTTCTAACCAACACACGACAACTCCAACGGACTATGGAGATTTTCTAGGGTTTCGGTTTGTGGTACGGGAAGTATAATAGTATTTACGGGCTTTCGTATAGGTATAACCTTAGAATACAACAAGGTATACGGCTAAGGTAATTTGGGCATTATATGATACTTTTGAGAGTATTTCTACGAGAGGGGGTATTATGAAAACAAACTAGGCTAGGGGGTACCCGGCCACGCCTACAAAGGAGGGGTGGCTGCCATCGGCCTACCCATTGGGAACTCTCGACCAAGGGCCTGCGAAAAGGGAGGAAGGCTCTCGAGACTTAGGCATTTTGGATGAAGAAGTCTTGACCTTAGAGGGTATTTATAGCACAAGCCAGGCCAATGATGGCCAAGATCTGGCCAAGTGCTAGGCAAGTGTAGGGCGAGATATGCCCAGTGCCTAGTCCTACTCGCCCAAAACCTACAAATATCTCACAAATATCTACCCGACAACGCCGCTGATATTACTAAGCGCCGACTGCTTCCGATGTGAGGGTGACACATGTCACCCTCCGTTGATCCAAAATGTTCGTTTCTCGGAAAAATCCGCCAAAAATAAGAAAAGACATAGCGGAATTTTCCCCTGAAGTTATGTAAGCGTTTAGTCGAAGCGACTCTGGCAGGGTGTTGTGCACAAAGGCCATTCGGTAAGCCACTGGCGGGGTGACCGTGTCACCTATTATTGCCCAAAAAAACATCTTCGAAAATATCCTGATGGCCAAAATCTAAGAAAACAAAGTGGGCCTAAAGCGTAAATTTCTCAGTGGGCCCAGCGTGACCATTTCGAAAATAAAATTCCATAATTCTCTAATATTCGAAGTCGAATACCGTCTGGAATCAATTCCGTTAACGAACCTTTTTCCTTCACGTAGCGGAAACTTTTAGTGGAAAAATCGCCTCTTTCTTCGCTTTCCAATCTTTACGCCGTATTCACCAAATGCGTATGTCCTCGCATACATACCACAGGACTCACGGGTATAACATTCTTCCCTCTTAGAAACATTCGTCCGAATGTTCCCTAAATCTCAAAACAAGCGTGCGCGTATAGTCTTCCTTCTTATACTTACGAAACAATCTGCCATACAGCCCGCGAAATACTGCGACATACCTATATCAAGTCACGAGGAAACACCTCTAACATCACCACAAATAATACTACTTTTGTCACTTTGTCGCGAGCCTTGCTCCGGCGACCCAACAAATAGTGCGGGGCTGCGTCACGATCGCGGAGGTATCGTACCTCGAATTCTTACCATATTTACGATCTTTGCTTTAGTATCCAAAACTGGGGTTACTATCTCTGAGTCGGCGTTAGCGGGAACGTGCGGATGGATCTTCGATACTTTCGAACATGACAATACGAAGGCCGGACGTCTGCCTCTGAAGTCGGACGACAATTGCTAACATATAGGCGGCGGCCTATTCTTCACATGAACTCAAAGGCCCAAGTGACTCGGGCTAAGTTCATACTGTTTCCACAACTCGTCACACCTGTCAGGGTGGTACTTTGAAGACCGACCGTCGGCTTTGAATTCTAAGCGTCGTCGCGATTATCCATACGATTCCTGCTTTGCGAACTTCTTCTAGATGAGCTTTACACATCCGCGATCTGCTGGAACAAGCTGATCGACTATCGAACCTTGCCAACAGACCAATCGGCGGCAACACATACCTTGCGAGGCCGTAAGGCGACATCGAACAACTGGAATGGTAGCTTAAGCGCTCCCTCGCGAGAGACAACAATCCTCGCAACTACGCGAAATCCAGCGCGGCAGAAGGCGAATGCGGTCGAGACTGCTGAGTCCTTAACCTGCTGGTAAAACTTCGAACAAAGCAGTAGTAACACAGGCTCACATGCGCCATAAGGTGAAGGTAGGCACCGTCGCGACCTTACAACCTTTACGATAAAACAACCTGCCGGTGAGCGGTCCGACCAGAAGAACACGATGGGCTGCCCGTCGACCAGACCAGCTGGTCGAGCGCGTCCGAACTTCGTCTGTTGGTTAACTAAACTGGGCCTAACACCTCGTGACCCTTCCACAGGCGGGACCACCACAAACTGACCCGCCACCCATACGCGGCGGGTTGACCGCATGGCCTCAACCCGAGGCGGCATTGCGTAAAACACTAGCTCCCGAAGGAACAATTTTACTAAACATATTCACGAAAACCTAGGGGTCTCGTAGCTCAACTACCCTCTTTCATTTCATACCACTTGGGGACCTATCCCAAACATAGCTCGCGTGCACAATGCACTCGGTGAGATCAAGCATAACACTACACCTTTACTCGAGATGGCCTTACCTGCAAGGTGCATGCGTATAACACTCTAAGGCTCGCGCCTACATCCCCAAAATCTTACTCGGTTAACCGCGTGATTTCTAATCACAACTACCCTGCTTTATCGAACATAGCACTTAAGGTATACTCACCTTGAAAGTTCAGAAGGACCTGCTGCTCTGGCCTCTCCTGCTTGTCCTTGGTTAACGCGTCGATCTCCGTTTTTGACTGCTGTACATGGCGTACGAGGCCATACTCAACCAATGAAGAATTACTCTTGCACGACCCTCTTCTAGATAGTCCTCGAGACTCGCGATACATCGGTATACTCTCTGGTAGCCAAATCCATAGCTAATGCGAGGTTGCCTCTTTGCGATCCATATTTTACATTCTGGTCGTGGGCCCGAAGGTTCAATATCATGGCGCGGAGCTGCGCGCCGTGTTAAACTTTCTGGGGCTAGTGGCGTCGCGAAATCCTGAATGAAGCACCGTCGGGGTGATGGTGGGCACGTGCCTCGCCGCCTACGAACTCTACTCGCGGCTCCGCCGTGCCTTGCCTCTGGGCGGGTTGCCTACGCGGGCATAGCGATAAGGGAAAGAAATCGTTTAGAGGTCGACTTAAAACCACGACTCTAAGGCGCGACCTCAGTGAGAAGAATAGAAACCAATCTAAATATCCTATAGCCTCACGATTATTGGCGTGGTGCGCGACCTGCGATAATCAAGACTCTCTTGGATCACGATGCGTAGACACTTTCAGAGGATTAAGCGCTCACGATACCACTTTTGTCACGACCGGCGGGCCGTGTTGGTGCCTTACCGGGCACCTAGTGACACAACATCAGTGTCAGTGGAACATAAAACAACAACATGAGATAGCGAAATATAAAACAATAATGCGCGAAAACTTGCTGTCGGCATATATATAACCATCAACTCTTTTACAAATGAGCGGCTTAATCCTTTTTACCAACCACCTTACAGCGATTACGGACCTCAGAATGATCGACCTGATGGCGGGGCGGGGCCCATGAACCACAGATGTAAACGCTCTGACGGGGACTATACGTGATAAGCCTCGGGAAAGCGGAGCTTCCCAATGTGACTGTGACCACGAGGCTAGGATCGGCGATGTACCTCAACTGCGGCATGAGCGGCCCGAAGGAGGTCGATGCAGTGCAGAGTATGTGAAACTAAAAATAAATCTTTGTAAATGAAATCATAGTAGTCTATACAAGCGGGAGACATGTATGATAACGAACTCTGATTCACCATAAATAGCGATCGTGTCAGTCACGCCTCAGTCGTCACTCGATTTAACAATGGGTCTCACGCCCACCATCAATCGTGCGTGGAATACCTTCCTCGCTGCCGTGATTTATGATATCTGGCACGAGGAATACGTATGAACACGGGTCCACTGTGTCCTAATAAAGCTGTCTGGGGTAAATCTGAAGGCATAGCCAGGCTACTAACACCACAGTACCAACAAGGTCATAAAGCGTATCATAAGATATGTCTAGGCCGTCACATGATCAAAGGCGGCCCACGCGCGATATCTAATGTGCGCGTCTAGTCTGGAACTCCGCGACTCGCGTAGGCCAATCTCATCGGCCCGCGTGAGGTATTCCCGCGTCGGTGCTTCTCCGGCATCGTCACGGACTTCCGAGTCGCGCATGGCCCTGAGGACGCGTACCCGTAAAGGACAGCGCTAACACGGAACTCTGCGTAGCTCGCGCGTAGGCCCAGGACCGCGTAGGTATTCTCGAATCATGGTCCCGGACCGCTTTGAGTCTACCCGCGTCGGAGGCGACAACCCGGAATCGTCGAGATGAATGCCACAATACTATCATAACGATAGTTAATAAGCACAATCAGAAACCCCGCACACAAGCATCGCGAGATACTAACACGTAGCGTCCTAACACGTTTACTTATCAAAGCAACAAGAAAGTATTACAAGGCTATCACGAACCAATACAATCAAGTTATTCACACAAGGTACTTTACTAACAAGTTAGTATCTATCCCCAAAGTACTTCAGCATTAAAATCTTAAAACAAGATCTGTTTCTTTCATAAGTCACCTGATACGTAGTATAAAATAGAGTGGTATCCTTTTAAGAAAACCAAAACTCTTACCTTTGTAAAATCAGTATGACATTATTTTCCAAGCGTCGAAGTTGCCTAATTTCAAATGTTCACGTTTCTTATTTTAGAAAGGTTTATGATCATAGTCTTATTCATTTAAGAATATAATTCACTTTTAAACAATCGAAACATAAGTCTTATGTGAGTAGGATATTCTTGTTTATAACAATCTTATTACAATGACCGTGATCTAGGAAATATCATTTTGTCTCATCTTAGCACATGCGGATGGAAGTTTCTCTTGGTTTTAATAATACTTAATTATTCAAAACATTTCCTTTTAATGTACTGCGATGGTTTGTCGATACGTCTGATTTAGAAATCGATAAAGCGTTCTTAAGCCGTTATACCTAACTTCCCATAACGCTAGTATAACTCTTAAGTTTTCAAACACCAAGTATTACTTCTCGCTTTCAAAATGATTCAAAAATCTTTTGAAATACTTCAAGTTCTTTCTTATCATATAACAAGCGATTATAGTTCAAATCGATTACCTTTTAAAAACCACATGTATTTTCTTACTAACATAAAATTGTTATAACGAACTTCCCGTAAAGCGTTATAACACTTTATGTTTTAAACCCTCGACACATTTAGCACGTATCGTCTCTGTACTACATAGTTCCACGTATCATGCTAGAAGAGATAGGAAGAGGTTCACGTACCTCGCGTGAGTATCGACTAATAGCAAAGCGCTCAACGATCGGCTACTCCTTAAGCCAAGTGGATCATTCCACGTAGCATTTCAACCTATAAGGCCACAGCGTATTAACATCGTAGAACATTCTGAGAAAATTCGGCACCTCCCCATAGCGGCGTAAATCTCCTCCTCTAACGGGCGGCTACGAAGCCAACGGGGTTATCATCTAACGACGGGTACAATTCTACTTCACGGTACTACTACACAAGTCTCATGTCTGATCCTATGTAAAAGCAGTTGATTCGATTCTTGAGCTTAAGTCGAAAGACATTTGCCCTGAAGCTATGTTGATTATATACATAGTAAACTTCAACTTATAATTTCCTCTGACATATAACATCGATTACAATAGGGGATAAGATATTTACCTCGATAAGCCCGTAATTATCCGAGTTTAATGTCGATCACAGGCAATCGTTTAGCTCGACTCGGCGCTCGACCAGCTCTAAACCACCGTAAGTTCTAACCAACACACAACCTTTCCGGCGGACTATGGAGATTTTCCTAGGGTTTCGGTTTTGTGGTGTGGGAAGTATAATAGTATTTACGGGCTTTCGTATAGGTATAACCTTAGAATACAACAAGGTATCTGGCTAAGGTAATTTGGGCATTATATGATACTTTTGAGAGTATTTCTACCAGAGGGGGTATTATATGAAAACAAACTAGGCTAGGGAATTTGCCCACGCCACAAAGGAGGGTGGCTGCCATAAACCTACCCAGTGGGGAACTCTCGACGAGGGCCTCGCGAAAAGGGGAGGGAAGGCTCTCGAGACTTAGGCATTTTGGATGAAGAAGTCTTGACCTTAGAGGGTATTTATAGCACAAGCGAGGCCAACCAATGGCGAGATCTAGCCAAGTGCTAGGCAAGTGTAGGGCGAGATATGCCCCAGAGTGCCCACAGTCTACTCGTAAAACCCTCATGAATATCTATGAATATCTACTGACAACTTGCCCGCTGATCGGCCTAAGCGCTTACTTCCGATGTGAGGGTGACACGTATCACCCTCCGTTGATCCAAAATGTTCGTTTCTCGGAAAAATCCATAAAAATAAGAAAAGACATAGCGGAATTTTCCATGAAGTTATGTAAAGCGTTTAGTCGGCGACTGCAAGGGTGTTGTGCACAAGGCCATTCGGCAAGCCACGCAAGCGGGGTGACCGTGTCACCTTCTATTAGCCAAAAAAAACATCTTAGAAAATATCCTGATGGCCAAAAATCTAGAAAACAAAGTGGGCCCACTGGCAAGTAAATTTCTCAGTGGGCCCAGCGTGACCATTCAGAAAATAAAATTCCATAATTCTCTAATATTCCGGGAAGTCAGAATACCAAATCTGAATCAATTCCCGTTCTTGAACCTTTTCCTTCACAAAGCAGGAAACTTTTAGTGGAAAAATCGCCTCTTTCTTCGCTCCAATCTTTGCATAGTATTCTCAAATGCGTATGTCTCGCATACATACCCTGGGACTACGGGGTATAACAGTATACTTCAACTATATATTCCAACAACATGTAATTTCCAATTACAACAGAAGGTCAAGAATGTTTACCTCGATAAGCCCAAAAATTATTCGAGTTTATATGTCGATCCTGAGCAAGGCTTTGCTCCTACTCGTGCGCTCAGGCCGCTCCAAACAACCCTTAGAAGTTCTAACCAACTTCTGCTTATAACTTCAACTACGGGTGAAGATTTACTTAGGGTTTCGTTTTGTGGTGAGGAAGTATAATAGTATTTTGGGCTTTGTATAAGTGTAACCTTGGGAATACTACAAGGTATTTGGGCCAGTATTTGGGCATTATAACAATACTAGGAGAGTATTTCTATACCACAAAGGGGGTATTTATACGAGGCAACTATGCTGAGGGGTACCACGGCAAAACACCTGAATGGGAGGGTGGCTCTCGGCGAGGGCTCTGAAGGGGAGGGGTGTGGTGGGAAAGCTCGAGGAGAGGAGTATTTTGAGACTTAGATAGATTGCTCAAGTTTTATTTTGGATGAAGAAAGTCTTCACTAGAGGGTATTTATAGGTCAAGTGAAGGCCAACGATGGCCAAGATGAAGACAAGTGTGGTGCAAGTGTAGGGCTAGATTTCAACCATGTGGACCTTATCCATCTACCACACAACTTGCACAAAATATCTACCAACTAAAGTAGCCCAAAATCGTCCATTAAGCGCCCGCTCCAAGGCCAATGTGAGGCGACACTTGTCACCCTCCGTTGGTCCAAAATGTTCGTCTCTCGGAAAAATCCGCAAAAATTATAAATGACATAGCGGAATTTTCCCTACGTAAGCTGTGGAAGCGTTTAGTCGGAGCGACTCTTTTCGGCACTTGTGTACAAATTTCGAAACTAGCCAACTTTAAGGCTCAAATTATAATACGTACGCGCTCACGTACATACTCTGGAAATATGGGGTATAACAACTACTTGACATAGGCTTGTTCAGGTGTAGTTCTTCAGCCGGGCATGGACATTGCCGCGTCGTACTCGTGCGCTAGGATGTGAGCCGCGGAGGTCGGCGGAATGACTGGATCAGCGAGAAGAGGCGGGCAGCGAGTCTTTTGGCGACTTTGGCGGACCGCCTCGTGAGCTAGTTATGTACCCCGCTTGATCTGAGTGGTCCTCCACCGTCTTGAGGCGGTCGGGGCTCGAGGTTCAGATTTCGGGAGAAGCGGGTGTTAACGGTGAAGCCACCCTACCTCGTTGTGGCCGTTGTGGTAGGCTCCGTGTTGGGAGTGTCGTGCTAATTTGGGAGTTTGTTTTACATGCGGCGGCGGGGGCCATTTGCGAGAAATTTTCCGACGGAGGTAGCGCGGATGTAGAGACTCGGCCGGGATCTCTGGCTGGTTCATCGCCTTCTGATTATGCGCCTGCGAGGACTATGATTAGAGTGAAGCGGTATACAGGTATATCCTTAACCCTCTAGAGTTTTGGTATGCTTGATATGATGATCTTATTATTGTGTGCTATGTACGGATAGCGTTGTGTTAATTGTGAGTTAGAAAACATGGTTAGTTGGAAGGGTAAGTATGGGGGCATGGTAAGTGTGAACCTTAGAATATTTCACGATTGAGACCTTAGAGGTAAGGTCGTCTTGAGTAAAAGATTTATTTTATGTTTGACCTTTATCAGAGTGCGTAGTATACGTGGGAGATATTTATGTGATAAGTCCATGGGTTGTGTTAAATGAAAGTGGTGGCTTTCATGATGTGAATTAGTAAGATTGTTCCGTATCGAGGAGCAAGAGTTGGTATGACGGAGTCGGGTTGAGGCGTGTGCGGGTCAACGTGCCGGTTTTAGGTGGGGTCAGTTCTGGGTGGTCCCGCCAGATGGTAGGGTCACGAGGATGCTAGGCCCCAGTTTAGGTGACCATCGTATGAGTTCGTGGATATGTTCGACCAGAAATGGTTCGTGAAGGCCGGGAATGGCCTTAAAGAAGATCGAGGCTAGTAAGATGACCAAGTTTGGAGGTAGTTGTCACGACGACCGGGCCAGCGGCGGTGCCCTACGGGCACCACTGCGGTATACATCGAGAGAATAGCGTGGAACATACATGAAACTTATAAAATAAAATAACGAGAAATTAAACCACGGGTTAGCGATAAGGCTACCTTCATGGACAGCGTACATATACATAACAATGATCACATCCGCTTTCCTTTTACAAACCGACCACGATATGTAACTACAGACCTCTAAAAATTTCAGCTGCGGCGGACGGGGCCCATGTACCTGAATGTACATAAGTCTACCACATCGAAGCCGTACCAAAAGATAAGCCTCGGAGTGAAAGGGCTTCCTTCCAAAAACTGAGCAGAGATCCTAAGAGCGAGGATCGCGACACTTGTACCTATCACTGCGGGCATGAGCGGCCCCAGAAGAGTCGATCACAACAGTGCAAGTATGGAGCGAAATAAAATGCAATAACCAAATCATATATGTATAAAAGAATGTCCTTTTAACTCACGAAATCAATCATATATTAACCATTCCTTTCCTCCTTTCAATAAGATTTAACAACATATTCTTACCTACGTACTTAAGAGTTTAATCGGTCTTTTTCACATAACACATATCTTACATAACATAATCAGCCCATTTGCGGGACACGGTGTCTTGATGAATCATGTGACATAACCGGCCGCTGTGGGGCTCGGTGTCTTGTGGAATCATGTAGCATAATCCGGCCGCTGTGGGGCTCGGTGTAAGATAGCGTAACCCGGCCTAGGTGTAGGCTCGGGGTAATATGGCGTGTCCGGCTATGTGTAGGCTCGGTGTATCTCATGCGTGTCAGGCCTATTTGTAGGCTCGGTGTATTTCATAACGTGTCAGGCCTGTTGTAGGCTCGGTGTATTTTCCTTACATAACATTTTAAGCGTCTTATTACTTAACTTCTAAGTCGTCATAACAACTTCTCATAAAACATTATAACAACCTTTCATTTAGAGAACTTAAGACCTTTTTATTCTTACAACATTTAGGAAAGCGGGATCGAAGATACTACGTGCATACGTACTTAAAAGAATCATATCTCTTAAAACTTCATAATCCTTAAAGACAATCAAGGTTCTTAGTCTTCAAACTTCATAACATCACTTCCTTTAAAGCCCGATTACTTATACAAAAACATATAAAGTTCATACCTTCCAAAACCAAGTAATTTATTCCACTTAAAATCATATAAATTCCACTTTTAAAATCAATCCCTTTTCACATATAAATTGAAGTCATTTTGAACATAAAATCCACTTACTTACTTTAAACAAATCAAGACACATAGCTTTAAATCAAATCTCATAACTTCCTAACCATCCTTACCAGCGTCTCGTAAGACCTAGTAAGGACTTAGGACAATTTAAACATACTCTTAACTTAGATTGAACAATGTAAATACTTAACTTACAGAGTAGAAGGAATCTTGAAATACTATCACATGGAGATTTCATCGTAGGATCATGCCAAAGAAAGAAAGAGGTTCACATACCTCATGACGACTAGCGACAAGTTGCAAAAAGGCTCCAAAGTACTTGACCTATAATGGCCCAATCGTCAGTTAACCTCTTAATTCAAGCGTAGAATATTCTAAGTGCTAAGTCACAAATTCTACGGAAAATCGGACGACACCTCCTTTGTTTCTACTTACTTTGCCACCTTTTTCAAGGCGAAATACAATAACCAAACAGCTGATTGGCTCGCAACAATATAGAAGGTAGTCGATACAAATGAATAACTAAATGACCCCGATTGGCTCACAATTTAGAAAGTAGTCAATCTGAATGAATAACAAACTAAAAGTCCAAATTCGTACCTTGAGTTCAACCGTACAATTCTTATCAAATTTCCATTTCAATCAAATTGTTAACATAGAAGATATCAAGTCGCATTTGATTAAAACTACCACAATCTTCAAATCAATAACATGCGGCGATTCTAATAGCGACTAAATTGAAATCGACTTAGCGTAGCTACATTACATTCGGTTCCAAGGCTCTGATCAATCGCGATCATTATAAACTTCACATATCAACTTCGTGCTAGCAACACGTAAAGCTAACAACAACAACAAAATAAATATATAATCTTGTAACACGTTAAAGGACAAGATTATACCTCAACGAATCTTAATTCAATTCCAATCGAAGTCGCTCGTAGTAGTTTAGAACCTCTCCAGACAACGATCGGCTTGTTGAGACCGCCAGAACCATACCAACAACTTTCCTTGACTTCAATCCAAAACCTAGAAAGCCACTAGGTTTTCACTTTGCGACTAATCGAAAACTCTCTTTTTTAGGGATTTTTCTATTGAGATATGCTTACACTACCCTCAAGAACCTTGGTTTAAAGTGTGGAGTTGAATGAGCAAGCGAAAATTTTCCTTAACTATAGGTGAACGAGAGCTTATGCCTATGTTCATCAATGTTTTGTAAAATTTTGCTAAGTGTTGGGCTCTCTCGCTACTAGTAGTATTATAAGGGACATGGAGGGTCGAGGTGTGGACAAATGGGTGATTTGGATGAAATCTTATAAAATATCAAGACTTTGGACCGCTTTGACTTAGTCAACTTTCTCAAGCTTGACTACTAGCAAGACTTGTCTTCCTAACAAGGGTCAAATGACCATTGTGTCCATCTTCAATTCGTCGAGACAACGTAAGGGGGTGACCGTGTGCCTCCCATTCGTCATGACATTCGTTTTAGAGCAATTCCGTAATTAGCTAATTTTTACAAGTCTCGAATCTTAACAATTGTGAGCTCTTACGTACTACCTTAAAACATGTCTTGTAAATACGAGGTGTGATGGTAGCTCGAAATTTTAGGAGCTGAGTAATGGTGAAGTATGATGCATTATCTTGGGAGAGTTCAAGTGACTACGACGAGTAAGGAAAGAAGTGAACGTGTGTTAGCAAAATAAAAGAGATCATTTTGTTGTGAAGAAAAGATGCGAAGGGAGTATCCTTTAGACCAGGGTGGAAGCTTTTGTTATGTTGGAGCGTGTGCTTTGTGGCCATGTGTGGCATTGGCAACTTGTTTAAGTTAAAAAGGAACTTCATCGTTATCCGTCCTGTGAAGGAACATTCGGGACGAATGTTTCTAAGGAGGGGAAAATGTTATACCCCGTATTTCCAGAGTATGTACGTGGGGGCGTACGTAGGAAAGTTTGAGCCTTAAAGTTAGGCAAGTTTCGAAATTTTGTGCCTGACCAGTAAAGAATCGTTTTTAAATGAAGCGTTTCTGAGAACTTGCGAAGGAAAATTCGGCTATGTCGTTTAGTATTTTTGCGGATTTTTCCGGCGGAACATTTTGTTCCAACGAGAGGTGACACTTGTCACCTCGAGTGGGCGACGAGGCGGTTGCCTTGGACGATGGGCATGAAATTAGGCCTTGTTTTGTGCCTTGTTTTGTGGAGTAGGGGTTAGGGTGCACTTGGCTTGATCTTGGCCTTACACTTGCCTTGCACATGGCTTGATCAAGGCCATTGGTTTCCCTATAAATACCCCTCCCTTGTTGAAGACTTCTTCATCCTAAAATCTTTCTAAGTCTTGAATTCCCCCTCCTCTTGTGTAGTTCTCGTCGAAGAGTCTCCCCACTTTTTGTGAGCCCTTGGCGAGAGCCTCCCCTCCCCTTTGTAGTGTCTGGCCAGGGGTACCCTCCCCCTTGCCTTGTTGTTCTCGTATAATACCCCTTTGGTAGAAATACTTCTCAGTATTGTTATAATGCCCAAAATACCTTGGCCTTATACCTTGTAGTATTCAAAAGTTACCTCTATCGTGAGCAGAAAATACTACCTTTTGTCCTTTTAGTCTCAAGCGAAACCCTAAGGAAATCTTCATAGCGAGTTGAAGTATATAGAAGAAGTTGTGTAGAACTTCTAAGGGTTGTTGGAGGCGGAGTTGGGCAGCGGAGTAGGAGCTAAACCTTGCTCGGGATCGACATTATAACTTGGATAATTTTGGGCTTATCGAGGTAAATATTCTTGTCCTTATTGTAATTGGAAATTACATGTTGTAGGATTATATAGTTGAAGTATACTATATATAGAACTGAGCATAACGTTGCGGCAATGTCTTTTGACTTAAGCACGAATATAAAGAAGAGAAGCGACTGTAATTACATGGGGTGTATTCTGATGACTTGTGGTATTCTTGTATAGTAGAATTGTACGTCAGGTTAGGCGTGTAAACCCCTGGTTGGCTTGGTGGCCGGCCTCGATAGAGGAGGAGATTTCTGTTGTTGCGGGGAGGAGAGTCTTTGCGAATTTTACGTAGAAAATGGAACCGTGCGGTTAGAAGTTAATAGGCGTTTGTGGCCTTATAGGTGGAAGTACTACGAGTAGCGTATTCTACTTAAGAGTGGAAGCGGCTGGCAGATTCTGATCTTGTGGGCGTTTTGCTTATTATCGATAATCGTCGCGAGGTATGTGAACCTCTTCCTATCCTTCTAGCATGATGTTTTGTAAACTATGTAATGCGGTAGGCGTACGTGTGCTAAATGAGTTGGTTGGTTTAAAACATAGGGTGTTATAATGGCTTTATGGGAAGTTAGTTATAACGACTACATGTAGGTAAGATTGGTTTATTGATTGTAGAAGTTAAGAGACTTGATCTTGAAAGATAAGAGACTTAACTTGTTTTACTTAGTAATTAACATTTTGTTAAAAGTGTTGTGAAACCTCGTTCGCGAGTAATGAGTACTTGGTTTTAAAAGAATAATGTTTCTTGATTTGGAAATGAGAATAAGTGTCGAACAAACCACAGCGCTAATAAAGGAAAGTGTATTGACAAATAACTAATTGTTATTAAAACCGATGAAACCTCCATCTGCATATAAGCTAAGATAAGACAAAATTGTATTACATTTCTAGATCATGTTCTTTGTAACAAGATTGTTGTATAAACAAGAATAAGCGACTCACGTAAGACATATGTTACTCGATTGTTTTAAAAGGGATTAAGACTATGAGTTATGAAACCTTTCTAAAATGAGAATCTTGAGCATTTGAAATTAGGCAAACTTGAGCGTTTGGAAAATAATGTTGTTACTTGATTTTTACAAAGGGAAGTATTTTAGTTTACTTAAAAGATAGTCACTCTATTTTTATCTGCGGGTATTGTGTGACTTTTGTGAAAAAAGCGGATCCTTTAATAAGAATTAATGTATGTAGTACTTTGGGGTTAAAACCGGTTGTTGTAATAAAATGTAAGTCTATGAGTTTGTTGAACTTGCCTATGCTTGTTGTGATAGCCTTTGTTGTGCAAGTGTTGTATTTATGTATTCTGGCGTCTCGTTGGAGAGTAGGTTATCACGGTTGATTGATGGACATCTTGCGACGATGGGTGGCCCGAGTATGCTTCCTTGTCGATCCTTTTGGACATCTTGACACGATGGGTGGCCGGGTATGCTTAATTAGGAGTGTTATCTTGTTATTGGCTTGGACATCACGACACGATGGGTGGCGCGAGTATCTTCCATTCGATTGTTATCTTGTTATTCCCTTTTGGACATCTTGACGCGATGGGTGGCGGGTATGCTTCCATTAGGGCGTTATCTTGTTATTTGCTTTGGACATCACGGCCACGATGGGTGGCCGAGTATCTTATTCGATTGTGATCTGGATATTTCCTTTGGACATCTTGACACGATGGGTGGCCAGGGTATCTTCCGTTAGGATGGTTCCATGGCCATGCTTATATCGAGGTGAGATCTTGGGGCATGCGGCCGTTGTGCTTGAGTTAAATTCGGGTTATAATTGAGTGATGACTTTGAGGCGTGAGTCACGACTTGACATATTGCTTTTATGTTGTGAGCGTAGTTTTGTTATCATACATGTCTCTGTTTTTATATAGCATTATGATTTCATTTCTGATATTTTTCAGTTTCACATACTTGGTACATGTTATCTTGACCTCGCTTGAGGCTGGGTTCATCTGCATGAGTGAAGTCATCGGTTGTGGACCTCTCTCTTAGAGCCCCAGTTGGCGTATTGGGAAGCTCTGTTTCTCGGAGGCTTATCTTTTAGGTATGTATCCCAGTGCAGTAAGTTCTTGTACATTCGAGGTATGGCGGGGCCTGTCCGTCATAGTTGTTGTAAAACTCTTAAGTGCATGTAGTCTTATTGTGGGCGAGTTTGTAAAAAGGATAAGCTGTTCGGGTTACATTTATGTATGTACCAGAAAAGCTGTTTTTAGTTGCTTGTTTATTTATCATGTCTCTTGTTTATGTTTTATTTCGCTGATTTTCTCGATGTTGTATCACTAGGGTGCAGGTAAGGCACGATCCGGGCCGGGTTGGTCGTGACAACATTTTAGTGTATTAGGAAGCTCAGTTCCTTCGGAGGCTTATCTTTTAGTAAGTTACCACAGTGCATAAGTTCTTGTACATTGAGGGTATGGCGAGGCCCTGTCCGTCATAGTTGTTGTAAAAATCTTAAGTGCAGCCTTTGTTGTAGTCGGGGTTGTAAGGATTATGCATTCAAATGTCGATATTTATATAATTGCGAGAAAGCGGCGTTTTGGTTGACCTATTTTCTTTATCTTGATCCATATCTAATTGTATGTTTAAGTTTTATTTTATTGGTTTTCTCGATGTTGTATCACTAGGGTGCACAGGGTAAGGCACGATCCGCGGGCGGGTTGGTCGTGACAAAAGTGGTATCAAGCGATTAGTCCTCGGAAAGTGTCTCTGAGCCGTGTCTAGTAAGTCTTGATTATCGATGTGTTGTGCACCACGTCTATGTCGAGGAGTGCTGAGACATTTAGGATTAGTTTCCATTCTTCTCGTTACGAGATCGTGCCTTGAGTTTGTGTGATAAGTTGGACCCTCTGGCGTATTTCATTTTACGATTATGCCTCGCCTTGTATGCCGGGCGAAGAAGGCGGCGAGAGGAGGCTGCGAGTAGAAGCGGCGATCTCACGAGACCACGATACTGAGCCTCGATCCGCGATGCAGGCGGAGAGATGTTACAAGGAGTTAGCTTGATTATTGGCGGGGTTGTAGCGAACTTGAGGATAAGCTGGGCCAGCGGTTCGATGCACCGATGGTTACTAGATCGAGATAGTTTGAGGCTACGGGATTTTACGAGTTGTAGCCCGAGTTTTATGGGTGAGGCACGAGGATGATCGCGAGGAGTTCATCAAGCGATTCTGACGGATCATGAGGCGATCGAGGCATCGGAGACGAGTCGGTGGTCTAGGTTCACGTCGCTGCGTGATCTGCGATCGGCCCGGTTTGATTCATGAGGCTGTCGGGGAAGAATGCACTTCCGGTATATGGGGCGAGTTCGGGGCATTTCTTGCACATTTCTTACCTCGCGAGATGAGGAGGCTGGTAAACAGATTTTTGGTGTTGCGGCGAAGCGGGCGTGCGGTTGGGAGTACAATGTGGAGTTCGACTCATTGGCGTGCGTCCGCGTTAGTAGCTAGTATGGAGGATCGAGTTCCGATATATTCTGAGGCTCGATGATTACCTAGCATAGAGTTGTTGGTGTAGCTCTTGGGGCATGGACATTTCCAGCATGCGAGCTTATGCACTTGGATGTGAGGAGGCGGAGGTCAGCGGAATGACGAATCGAGAAGAGGCGAGCAATGAGGTCGCTGATAACTTCGGCGGACCGCCTCGGCCGAACTAGTTATGTTCCTCCGCCCGATGAGTGGTCCTCCGCGGCGCCGGGACGCCGGGATATTCGAGGCGGTCGGGCTCGGGTTTCAATTTCCGAGGAGTAGAAGTGCTCGCGGATGAGCCACCGTATCTCGGTGTGGCGTTGTGGTAAAGCCATAGGGAATGTCGTCTTGGTTTGGGAGATTGCTATACTTGCGGCCAGCGGGGCCATTTGTGGCTGTCCAGGCCGAGGGTAGCGGTGGGATAACACGAACTCTTGAATCGATTGCGGGTTCTTCACCTTCCATAGCTAGGCGGGATGTTCATACTGCCGTGAGCCACGGTAAGTCGCGGTGGAAGTTCCCGATTTTAGCGGTCCTTTGAACGCCTATTTTTAGTATATCCTTAACACTCTAGAGATTTGTATGTATTGATGTTATGATGATGTGTTTAGTGTTATGTTCGGATAGCTTTGTGCTAAAATGTGATTTAGAAGCACAGTTAGTAAAAGGGTAAGCACAGGGTGAGAAAATGATGAACCTTAGAATATTCTGATTGAGACCTTAGATGTAAGGCCGTCTTGAGTACAAGATTTTGCGGGTGATCTTTGTCGAATGTATAAGTATCGTGGAGTAATTGTGGGAAAATTCCTTGGGTGGTGTAAAATGGAAGTGGTAGCTTTCATGGCTGTATAAATAAGATTGTTCGGATCGAGGGAACAAGAGCTTGATGCGTTAAGTGGGTCGGGTTGGGGCCGTGTTGCGGGTCGACCCGTAGCTTGGTTTGGGGTTAGGTCGATTCGAGGTGGTCGCTTGGTGGTGGGATCACGAGTACTAAACGAAGCATAAGTAACTCGTCGTATGAATTCGTGGATCGTTCGACGAGAATCGGTTCGTGAAAGCGGGAATGGCCTTAGAGGAAAGTGAAGCTAGTAAGATGACCAAGTTTGGAGGTAGTGACTCAGTTTAATGAAGCGTTGGTGAAGTGTGATGCGTGTACTAGAAGAGTTCAAGTGTTAGAGAAAGTGCGACGAGTAAGGAAGGAAGAAGCGTGTGTTATTTTGTGGCGGTGTGGCGTTGGCAGCTTGTTAGAGGAACTTTATCGTTATCCGTCTTGAGAAGGAACATTCGGGACGAATGTTTCTAAGGAGGAGAATGTTATACCGTATTTCGGGTATATGCGTGAGGCGTGCGTCTGGTTTAGCCTTAGTTAGGCACCTTGGGCGAAAAACATTTGTGCCTGACTCACTAAAAGAATCGTTTTAGGCGAAGCGTTTTACAAAGCTTGCGTAGGGAAAATTCGGCTATGTCATTTATAATTTTTGCGGATTTTTCAGAGGCGAATATTTTGGACCAGCGAGAGGCGACACTTGTCACCCTCGAGTTGGCGATGGTGTTGGCGAAGTGGGCATGTTCTTGCAGATTTTGTGCCATGTTTTGTGGCTAATCCATGGGTCGATGTTTGGGAGGATTTGGGGAGTAGGATAGGGTGCCTTGTGCGAATCTTGGCCGTCCACTTGCCCCCGGCTTGATCATGGCCATTGGTTTCTATAAATACCCCAACGAAGACTTACGGTATGCCAGTATTTCGGTATATGCGTGGGGAATACGTACAAAAGTTTGGCTTTAAAGTTAGCCTTGGGCGTTTTTGTACACAACTTCGCAAAGAATCGTCTTAGGCGAAGCGTTTCCATGACTTTCGTAGGAAAATTCGGCTATGCCATTACTAATTTTGCGGATTTTTAGAGGCGAAACATTTTGGACCAACGGGAGGCAACAGGCACCACTCCCATTGGTGGACAGAATAGATCCGTGGGCGAAATTGGAGAACCAAGGCCGTTTTTGTGCCTTGTGCACAAATCGAGGTTGGTAGGATATTTGTGTTTAGTTAATCCTCACCTACACTTGCCTTGCACTTGTCTTCATCTTGGCCGTTGGTTGGCCAAGGCTTGACTATAAATACCCGCTTAGAGATGAAGAGTTATTCATCCACAAAGTTATCTTCAAGTCTAAAATCCTCTCCTCTCCCTTAAGCTTTTCGTCAACACCTCTTCCTCACTTGTGTAGTGTGGCGAGAGCTACCCCACAGCCTGGCGAAATCTACCACTCCTTGGTAGAAAAGTTGTCTTCTAGTATCGTTATAATGCCCAAATACCTAGCCCAAATCCCTTAGTCCTTAGTAGAAGTTGTGAAGAACTACAGGTTTCTTAGACTCTGGGCGTACTTAGGAGCTAAACCTTGCTCGTTGTGACTTTATCTAGGATATTATTGGGCTTCAGTAACTAATCCTAACCTCTTTTGAATTAGAGAATACTTCTTGTTGTAGTATTAGAATAAGTATTAGATACTTAGAAGAATATCACGAGAATAGAATTGGTATTATCACGGTAGAAGGGTTTAAAGAAGAATAATTGAGCTGTACTCACATGAATTTGTTTTCCTGATGAACTTACATAGCTCGTGGGTAGGGTTGTCTTTGTCAGGCTTTCAGTAGAATTATGAACCCACTGTTTAGAATAACCCTCGAGTAGTCTTTGATAGATATCTGTGACTATTATGGTGACTCTGCTTGCGACATATTGACTTGGCGGTGGTTTCATTTGAGAAGGTATGTGATTCTTCCTAAAGCATGATATTTTACAATATATAGTGCGGTAGGCGTCGTGTGTTAAGCTGAATAATAACTACGGCAATGTCTTTGACTTAAGCTGAATAATACTTATGGCGATGCCTCGGCAAGCACTGAATAATACTTACGGCAATGCCTGGCTTAAGCTTTGAATAACAAGAAGCGAAAACATTTCAAAGAATCTTGAATCATTTTTAAACGGAAGATAAATATTTGGTTTTAAAACAAAAGCGTAAGAGTTATCTTGACTTTATGGGAAGTTAGGTATATGACTTAAGAAGATAAAAGGCATTTACTTGTTTTGTTTATAAAAGCCTTGTATTGATTTACATTAAGTGTAGTAAGATTGTTTGATAAGTAGACATGTTATGATGCTACTGTGTTAGTGTCTTGTAATCTTTGTGTAAGAAGTCGTTCTTGCTTTGTGCTTACGTTGCTAGCGGTAAGTCCGTTGTCTTGTTATTGAATCACCTACCCGCTTGTTGTTATACGAGGGCTTGCCTTGATGCGGGTCTATCGGCCTATGCGATGCTGTGAGACTATGCGGGCGGCGGTATGCTCGAGATTGATCATTCGGGCGTTTAGCACGATCGGGGACTCACTGTGCGGTCTGTTGAGGCTATGCGGTCTTTTGAGGCTATGCGAGCTGCGGGAGCCTAGGCGGATCTGGGGTTAGCTGCCCCGATGCGAGAAATATCTCATGCAGTGCATGTGGGACCTATGCGAGTGCGGAAGTCGAGGACTAGGCGCGAGAATGATACTATGGGCGATTGGCCTTGCCCGATCATTCGCGGCCTAGAATAGACATATTCTGATTTTCCTATTCTGTTGTTGTTTGTGATGTGGCACTATGTGCAATTGAGCGATTGTATTTGTGAAAAGGTTTTAAATACTTTGATTTCATTTTAAGTACTTTATAGTTTCACATACTTGGTACTGTTATCTTGACCTCGCCCGGAAGTGGCGTATAAAGGCGAGCCTCTCACTCGAAACGAGGCCGCAGTGCTCCGTATGGCACGTCACGAGAAGGGCCGTTGGGCATGCCTCGAGGATCATGGCGGCCGGTACACTTTGTAGGAGTCGCTGAGAAGGTTAATGCCTCGAGCGGCCGGCCTGATTACAAAGTGGTATCGAGCGATTAATCCTCGGAAAGTGTCTACGGCCAGTATCTAGTAGAGTCTTGATTATCGGTGTGTTGTGCACGCTGATGTCGAGGCTATAGGATATTTAGGATTGGTTTCCATTCTTCTCATTACGAGATCGTGCTATAGAGTACATGTTATAGGTTGGACCACTCTAACGTATTCCTTTCTATGCTTGATTATGCCTCGTAAGGCAACCGGGCAGAAAGGCAGCGGCGAGGCTGCTAGCGAGACACGAGATTCTGAGGCTCGAGCCAGTCTATACGAGGCGAGTTCTATGGCTGGCCCGCCCAGCAGACCACGTACCAGCGCCTGCATCCCGGCACAGGCGGAGGTTAGGAACAAGTACCAGAGATAGCCGGCTATTGGCTAAAGTTGTGGCCGTCGAGAGAGGTGGATCACGGCAGTTCGGCTCGGCTCGATCGCACCGTAGTGCACGAGGCGAATAGTTTGAGGCTCTGAGATTTCTTGAGTTGTAGCCGCGAGTTTCTGGTCGGCGGAGGATGATCGCGAGGAGTTCATCCGTCATTGCGAAGGATTATCACGGGTGTCGGGGCTTGAGGCGAGTTTGTGACATTCGGTTCGCATCATTGCGTGATACGCGATCGATTAGTTTGATTCATGGGAGCTTTCGGGAGAGCATGCACCTCAGTGATATGGGATGAGTTTTGAGGCTTTTCTCACACACTTCTTGCCTCCGCGGATGAGAGGGCCGCAGTGATAGGTGCTTATTCTTGGCGGGAGGGCCTTGCGGTGAGGAGTCTGATGTCGAGTTTGATTCTGGCTCGATATGTCCACTGCCAGTAGCGAGATGGAGGGCAGTGCATCGCTATGTCGGCTGGGCTAGATGATTACATGGCGAGTCTTGTGCGGGTGTGTCCGCTTGACGAGCATGGACATAACGTATCTGAGCTCGTACCTTTGGGTTGTGAGGCGTAGAAGGCCGCGGGTAAGCGATATCAGCGGCGAGAAGAAGGCGAGCGGCGGTTCTTTTAGTGGTCCTCGGGGTGGCGGCGTCGTGAAGTCGGTGCACCACGGCCGGTATGAGCGCTCTACCTCATTCAGCCACGGCCCAGGCGGTGAGGCGGTCGGGGCCCGGGACAGTTTCGAGTAGCGGGGTGCTAACCGTTGAGTGCGCTTTCGGTGTGCCGTTGTGGCGAATACCGTGCAGGGGCGTACTCGGGAGCTTGCTATACTTGTAGCGGCGGTCACTGCGAGTTGTCGGCCGGGCGGCGGTGGTAGGGCTCGGCCTACGAGTGCATTGCGCTTCCCGTCCCAGCGATTACTCGCCCGGAGATGGTACACGTGGATCAGCGGGTGTGGCGAGTCGTAAGCGCGAGTCCGATTCTAGCGGTCCTCGGAACCGCGTATATGCTTTGTCGGTAAGCGGGATCGGGAGGCCTCGCACGATGTCGTCCGCGGTACCTTATCGGTTCTGGGTTTGATGTGTATCGTTGATAGATCGGGTTCTACTCTGTCTATATATCTCCCCTTGTTGCTAGTAGGATAGGGATAGAGCACGAGTCCATGGGCCCTTTCGAGTAGCTACGCGATGGGTGATTCGGTGGTAGCTCGGCGGGTATATAGAGCTTGTCTGTGACCGTTTGCGATCGTCGGACCTGGCGACTTGATAGAGTTGGAGATGATTGACCGGCGTGATTATGGGGATGGATTGGCTGGCTTAGCACTCGCCAATGTAGGCTGAGAGAGAAAGTAATGCAGTTCGATTTCTGAGGCGGTTGTTGAGTGGGAGAACACGGTATCGCAGGGTAGGTTTATTTCCTACCTCGAGGCTAGGAAGATGGTGCAAAGGGTATATCTACCATCTCGTTCGGGTGTTTGATCTTTGAAGGCTGCGGTACAGTTTTTGATCGATTCAGTAGTGTGAGTTCCAGGGCGTGTTTCGGATGACCTCGGGTATCCTCACGAGAGGAGATTGAGTTTGTATTGACATATTGCGGACACTCGGCTTATTTCCATTCGCCATCTGAGAATGGCACTGCGAGTTGAGAGAGTTGAAGGATCGGCTTAGAGATTTCTTTGGAGAAAGGGCTTCATCGGGCCTAGTGTTTCTCGCAGGAGGCGCGGTATTGTTCGTGAAGAAGAAGGGCGGGGCCAGCTGCGCATGTGTGTTGATTCTGAGCGGTGAACAAGGTGACCATTAAACGAATACCCGCTTCCGGGATTGATGATTTGTTCGACGATTGCGAGTGCGAGATGTTTCTCGAGATTGATCTGCGATCGGGCTATCATCAGTGCGAGTCGAGAGGTGGATGTCCTAGATTTGCATTCGGGACGATGCGGGCATTATGAGTTCGGTCATGTCTTTTGGGTTGACGATGCTCGGCGGTATTCATGGATTTGATGAGCGAGTGTTCAAACCATTTTGGACGCGTTTGTGATAGTGTTCATTGATGATATCTTGGTTTTATTCGCTCAAGCGAGGGCATGCGGAGCATTTGAAATTTGTCTTGTGATTCTCGAGACCAGCGATTATGCGCCAAGTTTCCAAATGTGAGTTTTGGTTGACTTGATGGCGTTTCTTGGGCATATTAGCCGGGTGATGGCGTTAGTGAATCGGCCAATCGGCGATCGGGACTTGGCCTGAACTCTTACTCGACGAGGTTCGCGATTTTACGGGCCTTGCGAGGATATTATCGGTTCGTGGAAGTTTGCTTATCTACGCACCATTGACTAGGTGACTCGAGCGGCCAAGTTTGATGGTGATGCTTGTGGCGGGGTTTCGATTCTTTGAAAGAGAAGGCGGCCGCCCCGTTCTTACTCTTCGGAGGTCGGATGGTTATATCGTGTATTGTGATCGTCGGGCATCGGGTTGGGATGTGTGTTGATGCGGCATGGCGGGGTTATAGCATATCATCCGGCGGTGAAGAAACACGAGAGGAACTACCCGCGTGATTTGGAGTTAGCGGTAGTGATTAGCGCTTTGAAGATCTGGAGGCACTATTTGTATGGGGTTCACGTGGATATTTATCTGAGACCACAAGAGCCTCCGGTATATCTTGACGGAGGAGGTGAACTTGCGATAGAGGCGGTGGTTAGAGTTGCTTAAGGATTACGATGTTGATATCTGTACCACGGGAAGGCGATGTTGTGGCGGATGCTCTTAGTCGTAGGTCGATGGGAGCCTATCGGATGTGCGACTAGAGAGGAGGGACATGGTTCGTGATTTGCATCGATTAGCGAGCCTTGGTGTCCGTTTGATTGATTACGATAGCGATGGGGTTAGAGTTCGTGAGGTTGCGAGTCTTCCGTCGTTGAGGAGGTGAAGAAAGCGCGATTCGAGGATCGCTTTGATTCGATATCGTGTCTGACTCTTACGTGAGGCAAGGGTCTTTGAGTAGCACTTTGATGGGGTGCTAAGGTTTGAGAAGCGGTATGTGTTCGGATGTTTGAGGACTTGGCGAGTTCTTGAGGAAGCACCGGTAGCGCGTTACTCTATCCGTCAGAGTCGACCAAGATGTACCACGACCTTAGATCGTGTATTGGTGGGATGGCTTGAAGAGGGGCGTTGCGAGTTCGTAGCTCGATGCGTGTTGTCGGCGGTGAAGGTAGAGCACGAGAGGCACAGTGGTTTATTCTGAGCGATTGAGATCGAGCACGGAAGTGGGAGGTAATCAACATGGACTTCATCCGGGATTACCTCGCTTTTCGGAGAGACATGATTCTATATGGGTTATCGTCGGCGGTGTGAAATCAGCCCACTTTCTTCCGTCGGGCGACTTTTGGTGAGATTATGCGGACTTTACATCAGAGAGATCGTCGGTGCATGGAGTCCTACCTCGATCATATCAGACGAGAGCGGTTCTGGCTAACTTAGAGTCCTTCGAGAGGTTTAGGGGCGGTGAGCACAATCTTGCATTTCATCCTGAGCGACAGGCCGGACGAGCGCACTATCGGACTCTTGAGATATCTGCGAGCTGTGTTATTGACCGATGGTAGTTGGGAGGATCATTTGCCTCTAGTTGAGTTTGCGTATAATAATAGCTACCACTCGGTATTCGGATGGCGCCTTATGAGGCCTTGTATGGGAGGAAGTGCGGATCGCCTATAGGTTGGTTCGATGTGGGCGAGTGCGGCTAGTGGGACGGTTGGTGCGGCGGCGATGGATAAGGTGAAGCTTATCAAGGCGACTATTAATGACTCGAGTCGGCGAAGTCGTATCACGGATCATCGTCGTCGGCATGCGGAGTTCGCGATAGATGATTGGGTTTTCCTAAAGGTGTCACCCATGAAGGGTGTGATGAGTCGGGAAGAAGGAAACTTCGGCCCAGTACGTTGGTAGTTTGATTGTCGCATGAGGTAGGCAAGGTTGCCTACGAGTTGAATCTGCCGTCCGATCTGGAAGCGGTGCATCCGGTGTTTCACGTATCTATCTTTGAGGAGATGTATCGGGGATCCATCTAGGGTACACCGATTGGCGATGTCGGTGGCCAGGGTTATCGTATGAGGAGATTCCATAGCGATAGTCGATCGTCGAGTTAAGCGTCTGCGGACGAAGGGCGTGGCTTCCGTCAAAGTCTTGTGGCGGAGCGAGCTCGGAGAGGAGATGGCGTGGGAAGCAGGAGGACATGAGACGAAGTATCCTCACCTATTCCCAGCACCTCGGGTAATTCACTTTCTACTTGTAAATTTCCATTATCATTTATGCCTAAGTGTTGTTTTGTGGTAGTGTGTGGCATTTGCTAGCTGTTTAAGCTTCCGATAAGCGTCTTGAGAAGGAACATTCGGGCGAATGTTTCTAAGGAGGAGAATGTTATACCGTATTTCGGAGTATATGCGTGGGAATACGTCAAAAAGTTGGCTTTAAAGTTAGCCTTGGGCGTTTTTGTACCTGACTCGGCAAGAATCGTCTTGGCGAAGCGTTTCCACGACTTTCGTAGGGAAAATTCGGCTATGCCATTACTAATTTTTGCGGATTTTTAGAGAGGCGAAACATTTTGGACCAGCGGGAGGCAACACTTGGCACCCTCCCATTGGTGGACTTGAATCCTCCATGGACGAAATTGGAGAGCGAGCACGTTTTTGTGCCTTGTGCACAAATCGAGGTTGGTAGGATATTTGTGTTTAGTTAATCCTCACCTACACTTGCCTTGCACTTGTCTTCATCTTGGCCATTGGTTGGCCAAGGCTTGAGCTATAAATACCCCTTAGAGATGAAGAGTTATTCATCCACAAAGTTATCTTCCAAGTCTAAAAATCCTCTCCTCTCCCAGCTTTTAGTCCAACACCTCTTCCTCCTTGTGTAGTGTGGCGAGAGCCTACCCCACTGCTAGCCGAAATCTACCCCCTCCCTTGGTAGAAAAGTTGTCTTCTAGTATCGTTATAATGCCCAAAATACCTAGCCCAAATCCTTAGTCCTTAGTAGAAGTTATGAAGAACTTCTAAGGTTTCTTAGACTCTGGGAGCGTACAACTTAGGAGCTAAACCTTGCTCGGTAGCGACTTTATCTAGGATATTATTGGGCTTACGAGGTAACTAATCCTAACCTCTTTTGAATTAGAGAATACTTCTTGTTGTAGTATTAGAATAAGTATTAGATACTTAGAAGAATATCACGAGAATAGAATTGAGTATTATCACGATAGAAGGGTTTAAAGAAGAATAATTGAGCTGTACTCACATAGAATTTGTTTTCTGATGAACTTACATAGCTCATGGGTAGGGTTGTGCTGTCAGACTTTCAGTAGAATTATGAACCCCTGTTTAGAATAACCCTCGAGTAGTCTTTGATAGATATACGTGACTATTATGGTGACTCTCTGCGCGCGACATATTGACTTGGCGGTGGTTTCATTGAGAAGGTATGTGATTCTTCCTAAAGCATGATATTTTACAATATATAATGCGGTGGCGTACGTGTATTATTGAATAATAACTACGGCAATGTCTTTGACTTAGCACGAATAATACTTATGGCAATGCCTGGCTTAAGCTTTGAATAATACTTACAGCGATGCCTGGCTTAAGCTGAATAACAAGAAGCGAAAACATTTCAAAGAATCTTGAATCATTTTTATGAAGATAAATATTTGGTTTTAAAACAAAAGCGTAAAGTTATCTTGACTTTATGGGAAGTTAGGTATATGACTTAAGAAGATAAAAAGGCTATTTACTTGTTTTGTTTATAAAAGCCTTGTATTGATTTACATTAAGTGTAGTAAGATTGTTTGATAAGTAGACATGTTATGATGCTACTGTGTTAGTGTCTTGTAATCTTTGTGTAAGAAGTGCGTTCTTGCTTTGCTTACGTTGCTAAGGTAAGTCCGTTATCTTGTTATTGAATCACCTACCCGCATTTGTTATACGAGGGCTTGCCCACTTGATCGCGGTCTATCGGCTATGCGGTCTGTGAGACTATGCGGGCGGCGGTATGCTCGAGATTGATCATTCGGGCGTTTAGCTGATCACGGGGACTCACTATGCGGTCTGTTGAGACTATGCGGTCTTTTGAGGCTATGCGGTGCGGGAGCCTAGGCGGATCTGGGGTTAGCTGCCCCGTCGAGAAATATCTCATGCAGTGCGTGTGGGACTATGCGAGCTGGAAGTCGAGGACTAGGCGCGAGAATGATACTATGGGCGATTGGCCTTGCTTCGATCATTCGCGGCCTAGAATAGACCTGTTATAGTTTTCCTATTACTGTTGTTGTTTGTGATGTGGCACTATGTGCAATTGAGCTGATTGTATTTGTGAAAAGGTTTTAAATACTTTGATTTCATTTTAAGTACTTTATAGTTTCACATACTTTGTACCTGTTATCTTGACCTCGCCGAAGCTGCGTTAATCTGCCGCGGTAAGAGGCGGCAGTGCTAGATCCACGTCCTTAGGATCTTTGCGTTGGTGTCGGGAGCTCCATCTTCTAGGAGGCTCTACTTTTAGGTATGATCTCCTGTATTGTAGATAGTTTTGTCTGATCGAGGGTATGGCGGAACTGTCGCCATAGTTGTTACTTCGCCAGAAGTGCTGTAGTACTATTATGCAGTTGGGATATAGCGCAAAACTTGAGTTATTTATATTATGCCGAAAAGGCAAGCTTTTCATCAGATAAGCGTGTCTTATTTTATAAAGCTGTTTCTGTCTTGTTTTATATTCATTGGTTACTACGATGTATGACTACTTGGGTGCCGGTGAGGCACGATCGCGGGCCGGGCAGTCGTGACAACTTCTTCATCCCAAATTGTTCTAACTCTTGAAATCCTCCCTCCCCTCTTGAAGAGCTCTGCGTCGAAAGAGTCTTCCCCCTCACTGTGAGCCTTGGCGAGAGCCTCCCTCCGTTGAGAAGGCTTGGCGAGAGGTACCCCACTACCTTGAGTTGTTCTCGTAAAATACACCCACTTGGTAGAAAGTATTCTCAAGTATTGTTATTATCCCAATACCCTAGCCGTATACCTTGTAGTATTCCAAAAGTTACCTCTATCGTAGAGCTGGAAATACTACCTTTTATCCTTTTGTCTCAGCGAAACCATAGGAAAATCTTCATCGTTGGTTGGAGTGCTAAGTAGAAGTTTTGGGAACTTCTAAGGGTTGTTTGGAGGCGGGTTGGAGCGCCGAGTAGGAGCTAAGCGTTGCTCGGGATCGACTTTAAACTTGGATAATTTTGGGCTTACAAGGGTAAATAATCCTATCCTTCTATTGTAATTGGAAATTACATCTTTGTAGTATTATTAGAAATGAATCTAAGATTCATAGAAGAGAATTGAGCGTAATAGAAGGATATTCTGAAAAGACTTGGTGAAATCGCATCGGAAGAATATTAAAGTAGAAGATTAAAGCGTACTTACATTTGTATTCTGATGAACTTAACCTTTATTGGTTGGTACATTCTGCGAGTAGCATGTACTCTTGGAAGGTGGACAAGGCTAAGCGGGTTATAGTCGTGGGCGTTTTGCTAATAGTCGATAATCGTCGCGGTATGTGATTCTTCCTATCTCTTGAGCATGATATTTTAAAAGAATATATATATAGTGCGGTGAGCGTGCGTGTGTTAACGGAACATAGTTTCTGGCAATGTCTTTTGACAATCTGAATAATAAGAATTTTGAAGTATTTCAAAAGAATTAAGAAACCTTTTTGAAAGAAGAGTAATGCTTGGTTTTAAAAGCTTAAGAGTTATACTAGCTTTATGGGAAGTTAGGTATAACGACTTAAGAAAGATAAAAAGAATGGTTTATTAATTTTAGAAGTTAAGAGACTTGATCTTAAAAGATAAGAGGCTTGACTTAAATAAATTAATATGAATGTTTGTGTGAAACCTCATTCGTGAGTAATGAGTACTTGGTTGATAAAAGGAATAATGTTTCTTGATTTGGAAATCGAATAAGTATCGAACAAACCACAGCGCTAATAAAGAAATGTATTGACTAATAAAGTATTATTAAAACGGTAGAAACCCCCATCTGCATAGAAGCTAAGATGAGACAAAATGATATTACATTTCCTAGATCATAGCTGCTTTAATAAGATTGTTATGAACAAGAATAACCTACTCACATATAAGGCATATGTTTCTCAAATTGTTTTAAAGGGATTAAAACTATGAACTACAAAACCTTTTCGAAAATGAGAAACTTGAGCATTTGAAATTAGGCAAACTTGAACGTTTGGAAAATAATGTTGTTACTTGATTTACAAAGGGAAGTGTTTTGGTTTAATTAACAATGTTAGTCACTCTATTTTTATACTACGGGTATCGGGTGACCTTTGTAAAAGAAATGGATCTCTAAAAGGAATTTAACGTACGTAGTACTTTAGGGTTAAAACCCGGACTTTGACATAAAATGAAAGTACCTTGAGTTGTGTATAACTTGCCTATGCTTGTTGCTGTGTAACTTGCCTATGCTTGTTGTGATAGCCTTTGTTGTGCAAAAATTGTGTTTCTATACTCTGGCGTCTCGATGGAGGCGGTTGACTTATTGAGAACTTCTTTGGGCGTCTGGCGGTGACGGAAGATTCCACGGGTATCTTCCATTATTATTGATTACATGGGCATGTCTACACCGATGATGGATTACGTGGGCATGTGACCATTATGGTTATTTATGGCGAAATATCGTGACTTACGGTTGTGATCGGGTGCATGCTTTGTTTACTTGCCCCGTCATTACGTGGCGAGTGGATCTGGTATAGGTTATCGCATTTGCCGCGTGTCGACCGCGGCGAGTATCGTGACTTACGGTTGTGATCGGTGCTTAGTGCAGTTACTTGCCCCGTCATCTGCGTGGCATTTGGGAGGATCGGTGGAGGCTATTGCACTTGCCACGTGTCGACTTCACGAGTCGGTGTTTGGATGAAGCCGTGACTTACGGTTGTGATGGTGCATGCTTTGTTTACTTGCCGTCGACTACGTGGCGAGTGGATCTGGTATAGGTTATCGCACTGCCGCGTGTCGACCATGTTATGATTATTTCCGTCTGGTCTTTTTATGACACGGTGGGACACGATGTTGAGTACTTCTTGGTGTTATCATATCATAGGCTATGGCGGTGAGGAAAGGTATTCCACGGGCATGATTGATGTTGTGGGCGTAAGACCCGTAGTTATATTTGAGTAATGACTTGGAGGCGTGAGTCACGACTTGATCTCTTGTTTATATGTGTATCTTGTAGTTTGGTTATCATACATGTCTCTGCTTTATATAGACTATTATGATTTCATTTCTGATATTTTGATTTCACATACTTAGTACTGTTATGCGACCTCGCTTGAGGTGCGTTAAATCTGCGGTAAGTGCGTCGGTTGTCGATCCGCTTATAGGATCACATTTGGTGTATTGGGAAGCTCAGTTCCTTGAGGCTTATCTTTTGGTATGTTACCAGTGCAGTAAGTTCTTGTACATTCAGTGGGTATGGCGGGGCCTGTCACGTCATAGTTGTTGTAAAAATCTTAGAGTGCATGCTTTGTTTTGGCGGGGTTGTAAGGATTATGGCTTGTTCAAATGTCGATATTTATATAATTGCGGAAAGGCCGTTTTGGTTGGCCTATTTTCTTTATCTTGATCCATATCTAATTGTATGTTTAAGTTTTTATTTCATTGGTTTTCTACGATGTTGTATCACTAGGGTGCGGGGTAAGGCACGATCCGCGGGCAGGTTGGTCGTGGCAATTAGTTGGTATGTTGAGCCTTAAATGTGGCGTGTTTTGTTATTATATTCGGCCTTGAAAAAGGTGGCAAAGTATGTAGAAACAAAGAAAGTGATGTCCGATTTTCCGTAGAATTTAGTGACTTTGCACTTAGAATATTCTACGTTCGAAGCTAGAGGTTAATGGACGTATTATGGCCAATTTAGGTTGAAGTACCAAGTATAGCGTATTATACTTGAAGGATGGAATAGCTAGCAAGGTTGAAGTACTTTGGAGCATTTTGCTTTTTGTCGATAATCGTCGCGAGGTATGTGAACCTCTTCCTTCCTTTGACATGATTGTATGTATGGAATATACATGTGGTATTAGTTCATGATTCCTTCTACTCTTAGAAGTTAAGAAGTATGTATGTTGATTTACTATATGTAAAGGTTATGTCTGAGTTATCCTAAGTTCTTACCAAGTCTTATGGGGGATGTTGGTAAGAGTCGTTAGGAGGTATTTGGAGCCAAGTTGACTTGGCTAATTTACGGCACGAATGAGAATAAGTATCGAACAAGCCATTGCAGCGTTATAAAGGAAAATGTAATGACGATAAATTATATTAAAACAAGTAGAATTCTCCATCTGCATAAAAGCTAAGATAAGACAAAATTGTATTTCATTTTCTAGATCATGGCTGCTTTAATGAGATCAGTATAAACAAGTATAACCTATTCACACATATAAGGCATATGTTGCTTAAATTAAAGAGTTTACGTTATGAAGTGTTAAGACTATGAACTATGAAACTTGATTCTAAAAGATAAGAGACTTGAAGTATTTTGAAAGTATAAGTCTCTTGGTTATAAAAAGAATGTATTTGCCTAAAGTATAAAGTTAGTATAACGACTTTATGGGAAGTGGGTTATAATAGCTTTATGGAAAGTTAAGAGTGGTTTACTCTAAGTAATGATAAATGCTTTGAAATAAAGAAAGGCAAATGGATTTAAAAGCATCAATTGCTTAAGTTTTAAGGAAAGAAGTCACCTGATTTAGAAGCCGAATAATGTATTTCTAAAAGTGTAGTGACTTATGTAAAATGTAAACAAGCCTTGATACTACGGGTGTTAGTATCTTGGGGTTTTATATGAAAAGGAGTCTTTTGAAAAGAATGTAAGCACGTAGTACTTTGGGTTAAATTCCCGGATTTTTATGTGTGAAACGAAAGTGCCATGAGTTTATAAAAATGGAAGTATAAAGGTTTAATGAACTTGCCTATGTTTGCTTGTGATAGCTTTGAGTGCAAGTATTATATGTTTACGTTGTCGTGACTCTCAGTTGGAGGGTCGGCTGTCTTGTTGTAAGTTTACTTGGGCGTCAAGCGGTGATATGGGATTCCACGGGTATCTTCCATTATGATTGATCCTTGGACATGCTTATACGATGTGGGATTAGGGCATGTGACCGGGAGGCGGGTTAGATTCGGTTGTTTTATTACCGTGGCCATGCTTATCGATGAGGATTAGGGGCATGCGACCATGCTATGTACGACTATTACTCCAGGATAGCTCCCGTGAAGACATGTACCCGATGAGGATTAGGGGCATGTTATATTATTACTCCGTGGGCTATTATCACGACCGAACCGGGCGTGGTAGTGCCTTACCCGGGCACCCAAGTAGCCATACATCAGAGTAATCAGCGGAACACAAAACAAGACATAAAAATATTATGAAGTAAGAAACAGTAATCTGAGAAGACTTTCCTTTCGGCATATATATAAATCAATTTAAAAACCGAACAGTTACATCCTTTTTACAACTCTGCCTGGCAGTACTCTGTCACGACCGTTCGGGGCGTGGTAGTGCCTAAGGGGCACCAAAGTAGTCATACATCGAGTAACGGCGGAATATAAAACAAGGCGAAGCAGTTTATAAAATAAGACCAGTTTATCGATGAAAAGCTTGCCTTCGGCATAATATAAATAACTCAAGTTTGCGATTACATCCCAGCTGTACAATAGTACTACAGGACCTCTAGGAAGTAAACAACTATGGCGGGACGGGGCCGCCATACCTGCATGTATAAAACTATCTACAATCTGAGGAGATCATACCCAAAGTAGAGCCTCGGAGAAGATGGAGCTCACGACACAACGCAAAGATCTAAGGATGTGGATCTAGCACACCTTGCCTACTGCGGCATGAGCGGCCCGAGAGGTCGATTACAACAGTGCCAAGTATGTGAAACTATAAAGTACTTAAAATGAAATCAAAGTATTTAAAACCTTTTCACAAATACAATCGGTTCAATTGCACATAGTGCCATCATCAACAACAACGGATAATAGGAAAAGCGTAGAGTCTATTACAGGCGCGAATGATCGAAGCAAGGCCAATCGCCCGTAGTATCATTCTGCGTGCCTAGTCACGGACTTCCGCGGCCGCGTAGGTCCCACGGACCGCGTGAGATATTTCGCGCTCGGGGCAGCCAACCCCGGCGTCGCCTGAGCTCGCGACCGCATAGCCTCAAAAAGGCGCATAGTCTCAGCGGACCGCGTAGAGTCCGCGTCAGGCTAAGCGCCGGAATGATCAATCTGGAGCATCTGGCGCTCGCGTAGTCTCGCGAACGCATGGCCGTATAGACCCGCGTCGAGGGCAAGCCGCGTATAACGATCGAGGGTAGGTGATACAATAACGATGCAATGGACTTCCGGTTAGCAGCGTAAGCACGTCAGAATGACCCGCTTTACGGCGTTACAAGACACTAACACGGGTAGCATCATGCATGTCTACTTATCAAACAATCTTACTACACTTAGAAATCAATACAAGGCTTTTATAAACAAAACAAGTAAATGATTCCTTTTATCTTCTTAAGTTGTTATACCTAACTTCCCGTAAAGCGATATAACTCTTACGCTTTTGTTTTAAAACCAAATATTTATCTTGTTAAAAATGATTGATATTCTTTTGAAATGTTTTGATTCTTTGTTATTGAGCTTAAGTAGTGAGGCATTCGTAAGTATTATTCGAGCTTAAGCGTGGCATTACCATAAGTATTATTCGAGCTTAAGTCAAAGACATTGCCGTAGTTATTATTCGATTAACACGTATGCGTCACAGTACTATATATTGTAAAATATCATGCTTTAGGAAGAATCACATACCTACCGTGAAAACCACACTTGAGTTGAATATGTCGTATGAGAGAGTCGACTATAATAGTCACGAGATATCTATCAAAGACTACTGCGAGGTCATTCTAAGCGGGGTTCATAATTACGGAAAGTCGGGCGTGACCACTACGGTGAGCTATGTAAGTCTCTTTGAAAGCAGTCTATGTGAGTCTGATTCAATTATTCTTCTTTTAAACCGCCTCTTTGTGATATGATTCAATTCTATACGTGATATTCTTCTAAGTATCTAATACTTATTCTAATACTACAATTAAGTATTCTCTAATTCAAAAGAGGTTAGGATTAGTTACCTCGGTAAGCCCAATAATATCCTAGATAAAGTCGCGCTGAGCAAGGTTTAGCTCTAAGTTTATGCGCTCAGGTAGCTCGTAGAAGTTCTTCACAACTTCTACTAAGGACTAAGGGATTTGGGCTAGGGTATTTTGGGCATTATAACGATACTGAAGACAACTTTTCTACCGAGGGAGGGGTAGATTTCGGCTAGGCTAGGGGGTAGGCTCTCGGCCACCTACCTGAGGAGGAAGAGGTGTTGGACGAAGCTTAAGGGAGAGGAGAGGATTTTTAGACTTGGAAGATAACTTTGTGGATGAATAACTCTTCGTCTCTAAGGGGGTATTTATAGCTCGAGCCTTGACCAGATGGCCAAGATGAAGACAAGTGCAAGGCAAGTGTAGGGTGAGGATTAACTAAACACAAATATCCTACCAACCCTTGACTTGTGCACGAGGCACAAAAAGCGTGCCTTGGCTCTCGATTTCGTCCATGGGCGATTGAGTCCACCAATGGGAGGGTGCAGTGTTGCCCTCCCGTTGGTCCAAAATGTTCGTCTCTCGGAAAAATCCATAAAAATTAGTAATGGCATAGCGGAATTTTCCCTCGAAAGCTGTGGAAGCGTTTAGTCGGAAAGCGATTCTTTAAGCGAGTTGTGTACAAAAAAAGCGTCGAGGCTAACTTTAAAGCCAAACTTTTTATGCGTATTCACTTACGTACATACTGCGGAAATACGGTATAACATTCTCCTCCTTAGAAACATTCGTCGAATGTTCCTTCTCAAACGATTATCGAAGAAACTTAAGCAGTTAGCAAATGCCACTTACGGCCACAAAACAACACTTAGGCATAAATGATAATGGAAATTTACAAGTAGGAAAGTGAATTACGGAGGTGTGGGAATAGGTGAGGATACTTCTGTCTCATGTCCTCTCGGCTTCCCGTCATCTCTCTACGAGCTCGTTCGCCACAAGACTTTGTGGAAGCCACGTCCTTCGTCGCGAGCGCCTAACGACGATCGACTATCGTATGGGAATCTCCATCGATAACCCGCCGGTCACTGGACATCGTCGATCGGGTGTACCACTAGATGGATCCCGATCGTCTCGCCGGCGTAGATCGTGAAACACCGGATGCCTTGCCTCCGGATCGGACGGCGGATCCAACTCGTAGGCAACGCTTGCACCTGCGGACAATCTGAAGCGGCCCGATGTACCTTGGTGAGTTTCTTCTTCCCGAATCTCATCGCACCGCCGTGGGTGACGCGCTAGGAAAACCCAATCATCTGCGAACTCGGATCTGAAGCGGCGATGATCTGCATCGACTTACATCGACTCACGGTATCGATAGTCGCTCGGATAAGCTTCACCTTATCCATTTGCTTTGCACCAAATCTGGTCCCTAGCTGCACCGCCCACGTCGAACCAACCTATAGGCGTCTGCACCCTCCCATACAAGGCCTCGTAAGCGCCATCCGAATCTTGGAGTGGTAGCTATTATTATGCTGAAACTCAACTAGAGGCAAATGATCCTCCCAACTACCGCGAAGTCAATAACACGGGCTCGCGACATATCCTCGAGAGTGCGGATAGTGCGCTCTGCTGTCGATGCATGCGTGGATGAAATGCGATGCTCGGGCTCACTGCGTCCTAAACCCCTGCGGAAGGACCTCGAGTTAGCGTGGCGGGCTCCTGCATGCGATATGATCGGTAGGGACTCCATGCGATCGGCGATCTCTCGGATGTAAAGTGCGGCGTAATCCTCGGTAGAAAAAGTCGTCTGACGGGAAGAAAGTGGGCTGATTTAAATCGACTGTCGGCGATAACCCATATAGAATCATGTCTCCTGCGAGTGCGAGGTAATCACGTGATGAAGTCCATGTTGATTACCTCCCACTTCGGTCGGGATCTCGATCGTGCGTAACAAACCACGGGCCTGCGGTGCTCTACCTTCGCTGCGACAACACGGGCGAGCTACGAACTGCAGCGTCCTCTTCAAGCCATCCCACCAATACGGATCTAAGGTCGTGGTACATCTTGGTCGACCGGATGGATAAAGTAACTTGTATGTGTGCTTCCCAGAACACGCTCTGAAGTCACGAAACATCTGGAACACCTGATGCGCCTCAAACCTTAGCACCCGTCGGTGCTACCTCGAGGACCGCGCCTGCGAAGGCGTATCGCGATATCGAATCAGCGGGATCCTCGGCTGTTGCCTCTTCACCTCCTCAGCGATGGAAGACTCGGCAACCTCACGAACTCTAACCGCTGCTATCGAGAATCAATCAAGCGGACACGAGGCTCGCTAAGCGATGCAAATCACGAACCGTATACGTCGCGACCCGACCTCGGGCGCGGCGGTACCTGCAGGGGTACCACCATCGGTATCATCGAGAGAATAGCGGCGGAACATACATGAAACAAAATCGTATAAGGTGAACATCACTGCAAGCCGATAAGGCGCCTTTCATAAAATAACTTAGCAGAAAGTGAAGCGAGTACATCTTATCATTCTGACCCAAACCACAAGCGTGATTCTGGACCTGCAGGAGCAACCGTGGCGGGACGGGGCCAGCCATACCACGAATGTACAAAGTCTATAACCTCGAGGAATCATACCAAAAGACAAAGCCTCGGAGGATGGAGCTTTCGAGGAAATGAGCGGTGATCACAGAGTGCGGACCGGTAAGCTCGATATCTCGACTGCGGCGTGACGCGGCCGAAGGAGGTCGATGCAACAGCAAGTATGTGAAACTAAGAAAATGAAAATACCTCGTAAGTCTAAAATAGCGGGGCGTGTATAAAATCGGTTCTGAGAACGCATGCCTTACAGCAATGAGAAAATCGGTCATATACTATCTTTGCGTGAAAATAGGAAGCTCATAATCAACACGTCGAAATGGCTTCGTATAGAGACCGTGGAAGCATACGTGGAATCGCTTCGTCAGCGGCGCGTCCAATAGACTCGTACTAAGACAATGGAAGCATACGTGGAATCGCTTCATCGCGGCGGCACGTCCGATAAACTCATACTAAAACAATGGAAGCATACGTGGAATCGCCGTCGGCGGCACGTCGATAAACTCATACTAAAACAATGGGAGCGTGCGTGGAATCGCCGTCATGGCGGCGCGTCGATAAACTCAGCGGTGGTATGGCGATCTTGGGGCTTGCCGCCATTCATACTCTTTACCACGAGGAAGGTGGTATAACGATCTTGGGGCTTGCCGCCGTTTATCTCTTACCGCCCATCTGCGTACCTCGGAATCGCCATCGTAAGCATGTCGAGTGCGTACGTGGAATCCTTCATCACTGGCGATGCGTCGAGTAAACTCATAAGCGAACAATGGAAGCATACGAGTGGAATCGCCCGTCAGCGGCGATGCGTCAAGTAAACTCATAAGCGAACAATGGAAGCATGCGGTGGAATCCTTCATCACGGCGATGCGTCGAGTAAACTCATAAGCGAACAATGGAAGCATACAGTGGAATCGCCGTCGCTGGCGATGCGTCGAGTAACTCATGGCGAACAATGGAAGCATACGTGGAATCGCTTCATCGGCGATGCGTCGAGTAACTCAATAACTTAGGCTTTCGTTAACATACAAAATGAATCTCATTTTCATGACCTTATTCAAGAAAACCAACTCTTTAACCTTTCAAAGTTATTATAACTCCCCATAGTAGTTATACTAACTTTATGCTTTAAAGCTTTAGACGTTCATACTCTTTCATAAGGCGTTCTGACTAACCTCGTAAGTGCCGTTATAACTCCTTATGTTTCAAAAGATTTCGTTCTTTATTAACCAAGAGACTTATACTTCAAATCAAACTCAATTTCCGTAATACTTCTTCATGTCACGAAATCCTTATCTACCTTATTTAGGTTAAACCATTACTTAGGAATAAGTGGGTTAGCTCTACAACTTGACCAACAGACATTTGTAAAACAAGTCAAGTCTGACAAATAGATTTACTTCATTTAAAACACGTCGTCTGGTACTATATAGTTCAAACTACTCATGCTCGAGAGATAAGAAAGCTCCACGTACCTCTTTGGTCAATCCAGCACTAAGCTCGACTACTATGAGTAATATTTCAACCTATAATAACGTGATATGTTCATTAACCTCTAATTCCAATGTAGAATAATCTAACTCAAAGCCACTAAAATTCTATAGAAAATTGGGCAGCATTTCCTTTGTTTCTACTCACTTTGCCACCTTTCTCAAGGCGAATTTACCATCAAACACCACGTTGTAAGGCTCGATCAATCCAACATTTTAAAGGGGATTACACACCCAAATACCAATTCTGCGTAAGTTTACAACAATTCACTTAACAATCCTAAGGTAGTTTTTAGGCTTCAACATGCTCATAAACTCTTCTTAACCCATTTTCATATTCAAAACACATTTCTAGCATGCAATGACTCTAAGAGCATTATTTACTACCACAAGTTCTTTCTTCTAACATGCAAACTAAATCTAAAGAAAGAATCATTACCTTAAAGTTTTAGCCCAAACTTATTCCAAATATTGCTAGCTTCCTTGCCAAGAACACCACACAACAATGCCAACAAGCTAGCTACAAGCTTATTTTTGGTTCTTAACTATTCAGATTTTTCTAAGGGTTTTTAGAGAGAAGGGAGCGATTTGAGAGAGAGAGAAGATGAAAGATAGAAAATGTCCAAGTCTTGGTCAATATATTGCATGCAAGAAAATCAGATGGGGACACTTGTCACCTCGTAGTCTCTTTTAAAACAAAAATCGGACTTTTCTAAGTTTCGCCCAAAAATCCGCACCGGCGCGCGGCCGCGCCGCGGCGTAAACCTCCGCGATCTCGATCTTTGGCGCGGCCACCTGCTATTCGGCGCCGCGGCTACGCTTCAGCGACCCTTGTACTTTGGCGCGCGACCCTGCATCGGCGCGCGCCGCGCTGGTCGAAACGCATTTACGTCCATTGCTGCCCGAACTTGTAACTCTCATAACTTTCTACTCCGACGTCCTATCGACGAACGGTTGGTTGCGTTGGAATCCAGACTCAACGAACTACGCCCTAGGCCTTTAAAACACTTAGGAACTCTCAATGTACCGGGTCATAACCCGCCTTAAAGTTGACTAAAACCCGTCCGGAACAACCCATCAACCTATCTTCTGAAAATTTTAAGTCTTACTCCCTTTCGTACGCCCTCATGCGCATGACCTGAACTACGGGGTGTAACAATGTCCCTCCTCTCTAGCTGCACATCTGATAGGCTCCCCATCGACCTACGACTAAGGCATACGCCCGCACATTGGCCTTGGGTGAGTGCGGGATATCAACATCGTAATCCTTAGCAACTCTAACCACCGTCTCGCCATGAAGTTCGGCTCCTGCAGTGAAGATATCTTGGAGGCTCTTGTGGTGCTGTATAAATATCCACGTGAACCCGTACAAATAGTGCCTCGGATCTTGGCGTGAATCACGGTGCGACTCCAAATCATGGGTGGGGTAGTTCTCTCGTGTTTCTTGGTGTCGGGATGCGTATGCTATAACCTGCCATCTGCGTCAACACATCCCAACCCGATGCGGCGCGTCACAATACGACATAACCATCGGACCCTGCGGAAGAGTAAGAACGAGGCGGTCGTCGGTCTCTCTTCGACAGCTGGAAACCACGCTCCAAGCATCAGTCCGCTGAAACTTGCGCCATACGAGTCGGCCTAGTCAATGAATGCGAAGATAGAAGCAAACTTCTCCACGAACGTAGATAATATCTGCGAGGCCCGAGCAGCGAACCTCTGCCGGGTAGTAGGTGCAGGCCAAGTCTGTTGCCTCGATCTTGGCGTATCCACTCGAATGCCATCGGCCGACAATATGCCCAAGAAACGCCATGAAGTCAGCCAAAACTCACATTTGGAAAACTTGGCGTACTAGCTGCAGTCTGAGAAGCTGTCGGCCACGACCGCCAAATGCTCGCGTGCTCCTGCTCTGGCGAGAATAAACCAAGATATCATCGATGAACACTATCACAAGCGTGTCCAAAATGGTTTGAACACTCGGTTCATCAAGTCCATGAATACTGGCGGAGCATTGGTCAACCAAAAGACATGACCACGAACTCATAATGCGTCTGGGTCTGAATGCGATCCTAGGGACATCCACCTCTCGACTACTTTGATGATAGCCCGATCGCGGATCAATCTTGGAGAAACATCTCGCACCACGCAGTCGAACAAATCATCAATCACAGGAAGGGGTATCATTCTTAATGGTCACCTTGTTCGTGTAATCAACACACGTGCGCGGCGTCCGTCCTTCTTCACGAACAATACCGGCGCTCCCGGGGAGAAACACTAGGCACGATGAAGCCGCTTCTCCGGCAAATCTCTAAGTGATCCTTGACTCTCTCAACTCGGCGGTGCCATTACGTATGGCGGAATGGAAATAGGCGAGTGTGCGCAATATGTCAATACAAAACTCAATCTCCTCTCGGGAGGATACGGGAGGTCATCGGAAACACGTCGGGAACTTCGACTCTTTGGGCCCGAAAATCTGGTGCGCGGCTTGATATCAAACACGAGCGAGATGGTAGATATACCGCTACTGCGCGTCTTCCAGCCTTGAGGTAGGAAATAAACCTACCTCGGCGATACCGTGCTCCTCCCACTCAACAATGGCTCGCCGAGCTGGAACCGTACTACTCTCTCTCTGCGGTCTACATTGGCGTAGCAGAAGCTAGCCAATCCGTCCCCATAATCACGTCGAAGTCAATCATCTCCAACTCTGTCAAGTCGGCTAGGGTCAGACGGCGTAAATAGTCACGGACAAGCTCTATATACCGTAGAGCTACCGAATCACCCAGGCGTAGCTACCTCGAAAGGGTCTATGGACTCGAGCTCTATCCCTATCCTACTAGCAACAAGGGAGATATATAGGGCCAGTAGAACCGGATCTATCAAAGCATACACATCAAACCCGAAGCGATAAGGTACTGTGGCGACATCGGTGAGGCCTCACGATCTGTCGGTGGACAAAGCATATATGCGGTTACGAGGACCGCTAGAAGCTGGGACTGCGCCACGACCTGCCGCGACCGCTGATCCATGTGTACCTTGCCCTCGGGCGAGTAGCTGTCGGGGATGAAGAAGCGGCAACGAGACCACTGGTGAGCCTACCACAGCGCCGCCCGGTCGGACAAACTCGCAAAGTGACCTGCGGCCACAAGTATAGCAAGCTCGGTCGGCTCGAGAATGGTATACGCCTGCAACGGGCTGCGAAGCGGACCTCGAGCAGTTAGCACCCGCTGCTACGCAAATCCGGCGTCCAGGGCCACGACACCGGCGCTCTGTTGTCTTGAAAATGAGGTAGGGCGCTCTGCGGCTGGTGTGGTGCAAATCTGGACTTCTGCGATCGCCCACCGAGGACCACCAAAAGAACCGGCCGTCTTGGCCTTCCTGCTGCTGATATCGCTCTGCCGGCGGTCTCTACGCTCACTCCCGGTCGTGAGCTGCGTACGGGTTATGTCCATACTGGCTGAAGGACACACCGCACAAGACTCGGCCATGTAATCATCTAGCCCGATGACATAGCGATGCACCTGTCCTCCATCTCTGCTACGGTCACGAGGGACATATAGAGCCAAAGAATCAAACTCGACATTGAACTCCTCACCGCGTCCTCACTGCCTCAACAACAAGAATCTATCGGCTCGTGCCCTCGCCATCTGCGGAGGCGAAGTGTGTGAGAAAAGCCTCGAAAACTCATCCCATCTGCTGGAGAGTGCATGCTCTCCCGGGAAAGCTCGTGAATCAAACGATCATTGCGGTATCACGCGGCCGTCACGAACCGAATATCGCGGCCTCGATCTACGAAGCCACGATCACCGCGTAATCCTCTGCGGTGACGGATGAACTCCTGCGGATCATCCTCGGCCTCGACAAGTAAAACTACGGCGGGCTCTGACTCGAAATCTCGTAGCCTCAAACTATACGCCTCGGGTGCCTTCTGGTCTGCGGCCTGGAGGCTGAGCTGTCGCATCGGCCTCTCCTCGTATCGGGCCACAACTTTAGCCAATAGCTGGGCCATCTCCTTGTACCCTAACTCCTCCGCCCCAGGCTGTGGGACAGGAGGTGTGGGTACTGTGGTCTCTGCTGGGGCCGGCGGCGTCATAGAACTCGCCGTCTCTGGTATAGACTGGGCCTGAGCCCTCGTAACTCTGGGTGTCCTGCTAGCAGCTCCCTCGGCTGCCTTGCCCTTCTGGGCCCGGGTTGCCTTACGTGGAGGCATAACTGTTACAGGAAAGGAATACGTTAGAGGGGTCCAACCTATAACACAGCTCTAAAGCACGATCTCAGAATGAGAAGAATGGAAACCAATCCTAAATATCCTATAGCCTCCTGATTATTGGTGTGGTGCACAACACACCGATAATCAAGACTCTACTAGATCACGATGCTGTAGACACTTTCAGAGGATTAAGCGCTCGATACCACTTTTGTCACGACGTTCGGGGCGCGTGGTGGTGCCTTAGGGGCACCCAGTAGTCATACATCGAGTAACGGCGGAATATAAAACAAGGCGAAGCGATTTATAAAATAAGACACAGTTTATCGATGAAAAGCTTGCCTTTCGGCATAATATAAATAACTCAAGTTTGCGATTCATCCCAGTACAATAGTACTCTGGACCTCTGAGAAGTAAACAACTATGGCGGGACGGGGCCATACCCATTATCTGACAAAACTATCTACAATACTGGAGATCATACCCAAAAGTAGAGCCTCGGAGAAGATGGAGCTCACGACACCAACGCAAAGATCCTAAGGATGTGGATCTAGCACACCTTTGCCCTTACTGCGGCATGAGCGGCCCGAAGGAGGTCGATTACAACGGTACCAAGTATGTGAAACTATAAAGTACTTAAATGAAATCAAAGTATTTAAAACCTTTTCACAAATACAATCGGTTCAATTGCACATAGTGCCACATCACAACAACAACGGTAATAGGAAAATTGTAGCGGTCTATTCTAGGCGCGAATGATCGAAGCAAGGCGATCGCCCGTAGTATCGTTCTCGCGTGCCTAGTCACGGACTTCGCGGCCGCATAGGTCGCGCGGACGCGTGAGATATTTCGCGTCGGGGCAGCCAACCCCGGCATCCGCCTAGGCTCCGCGACCGCATAGCCTCAAAGACGCGTAGTCTCAGCGGACCGCGTAGAGTCCGCGTCGGGCTAAGCGCCGGAATGATCAATCACGGAGCATACGCTGCTCGCGTAGTCTCACAGACCGCGTAGGCGTATAGACCGCGATCGAGGGCAAGCCGCGGTATAACGATCGAGGGTAGGTGATACAATAACGGTACAATGGACTTAGGTTAGCAGCGTAAGCCGGCAAAATGACCCGCTTTACGGCGTTACAAGACACTAACACGGTAGCATCATACGCGTATACTTATCAAACAATCTTACTACATGAGAAATCAATACAAGGCTTTTATAAACAAAACAAGTAGCGATTACTTTTATCTTCTTAAGTTGTTATACCTAACTTCCCATAAAGCGAGTATAACTCTTACGCTTTTGTTTTAAAACCAAATATTTATCTTACGTTAAAAATGATTGATATTCTTTTGAAATGTTTTGAGTTCTTTGTTATTGAGCTTAAGCGTGAGGCATTCGTAAGTATTAATCGAGCTTAAGCGTGAGGCATTACCATAAGTATTATTCGAGCTTAAGTCAAAGACATTGCCGTAGTTATTATTCGATTAACACGTATGCGTCTAAAGTACTATATATTGTAAAATATCATGCTTTAGGAAGAATCACATACATTCTCGTGAAAACCACGCGAGTTGAATATGTCGTGAGAGAGTCGACTATAATAGTCACAGATATCTATCAAAGACTACTGCGAGGTCATTCTAAGCAGGGGTTCATAATTCTACGGAAAGTCAGGCATGACCTACCGGTGAGCTATGTAAGTCTCTTTGTGAAAGCGATCCTATGTGAGTCTGGTTCAATTATTCTTCTTTTAAACCCTTCTTTGTGATACTTGATTCAATTCGATACGTGATATTCTTCTAAGTATCTAATACTTATTCTAATACTACAACAGTAAGTATTCTCTCATTCAAAGAGGGTTCGGATTAGGTACCTCGGTAAGCCCAATAATATCCTCGAGAAAGTCGCGCCTGAGCGAGGTTTAGCTCTAAGTTATGCGCTCGGTAGCTCGTAGAAGTTCTTCAACTTCTACTAAGGACTAAGGGATTTGGGCTAGGGTATTTTGGGCATTATAACGATACTAGAAGACAACTGTTCTACCATGGGAGGGGGGGTAGATTTCGTCTAGGCTAGGGGGGTAGGCTCTCCGCACCACTCCACAAGGGGAGGCAAGGGGTGTTGGAGGAAAAGCTTAAGGGAGAGGATCGGATTTTTAGACTTGGAAGATAACTTTGTGGATGAATAACTCTTCATCTCTAAGGGGGTATTTATAGCTCAAGCCTTGGCCAACCAATGGCCAAGATGAAGACAAGTGCAAGGCAAGTGTAGGGTGAGGATTAACTAAACACAAATATCCTACCAACCCTTGACTTGTGCCTGAGGCACAAAGCGTGCCTTGGCTCTCCAATTTCGTCCATGGGCGATTCAAGTCCACCAATGGGAGGGTGCCAAGTGTTGCCCTCCGTTGGTCCAAAATGTTTCGTCTCTCGGAAAAATCCGCAAAAATTAGTAATGGCATAGCGGAATTTTCCTACGAAGGCGTGGAAACGTTTCGTCGGAAAACGATTCTTTAAGCGAGTTGTGTACAAAAAAAACGTCCAAGGCTAACTTTAAAGCCAAACTTTTTGTACGTATTCCCTTACGTACATACTCTGGAAATACGGGGTATAACAACTACAGACCTCTAAGAATGATATGACAACAATGGCGGGACAGAGCCCCGCCATACCCCTGAATGTAAGTACCTACAACGACAGGGGACTATACCACTGATAAGCCTCCGGAGAAACGGAGCTTCCATCTGTTGTGACCCTAGGCGAGGATCAACAACGGTGTACCTCTACTGCGGCATGAACCCGGCCCGAAGAAGGTCGATTACAACGGTACCAAGTATGTGGCTGAAAATCGTAAATGAAATCATAGTAGTCTATGTAAAGCGGGAGACATGTATGATAACCAAACTACGATTCCTGATAAAGAAGCAGTCATGTCCAGTCAGGGACTCACGCCCTCAAGTCATCACTCAAATATAACTATGGGTCTCACGCCCACAACATCAATCATGCGTGGAATACCTTCCCAGCTTGGTGATCATGATATAAAAGCACGAGGAATACATATGAACACGGTCCCACTGTGTTCTAATAAAACCGTCTGAGGTAAGTGCGAAGGCATAGCCGACTACTAACACCCGTAGTACTAACAAGGTCATAAAGCGTATCATGAGATCTGTCTGCAGGCCGTCACATGATCAAAGCCGGTCACACGCCCGCGATATCGATATGCGCGTCTAGCCACGGAACTCCTCGCGACTCGCGTAGGCCAACCTCATAGGCGCGTGAGGTATAACCCGCGTCGAGTGGTAGCTACTCCGGCGTCCGCTGGACTCGCGATCCGCGTAGCGCATAGACCGCGTGACCATAAAGGCCGCGCTAACACGGAACTCTCGTAGCTCGCGTAGGTCCCCGGACCGCGTGAGGTATTCTCGAATCATGGTCCCGGACGCTTTGAGTCTACCGCGTCGGAGGCGACAACCTCGGAAACATGTCGAGGTGAGTGGTACAATACCAACATAACGGCTGATAGTTAAACAACTTAAGCGCGATCGGAAACCCTTTACACAAACATCGCGAATACTAACACACGTAGCATCTAGCATGTTTACTTAACAAATCAACAAGAAAGTATTACAAGGCTATCACAAACCAACACAATCAAGTTATACACACGAGGTACTTTCTACTATATGATTAACAAGATCGGGTTTTATCCCCAAAGTACTTCATACATTAACTCTTTAAAAGATCGTTACTTTAACAAAAGTCACACTGATACGTGGTATATGAAAATAGAGTGATTATCTTTTGAAGTAGATCAAAACACTTCTCTTTGTAAAATCAAGTAACAACATTCTTTTCCAAACGTTCAAGTTTGCCTAATTTCATTTACTCAAGTTTCTCATTTTCGAAAGGTTTCGTAGTTCATAGTTTTAATCCTTTAAAACCATTTGAGAAACATATACCTTATGTGTGAGTAGGTTATTCTTGTTCATAACAATCTTATTCTGAGATCATGATCTAGGAAATGTAATATCATTTTGTCTCATCTTAGCTTCTATGCAGATGGAAGTTTCTACTGGTTTTAATAATACCTTATTTGTCAAAACATTTCCCTTTATTAGCGCTGCTGTGGTTTGTTCGATACTTATTCTGATTTCCGAAATCAGTAAAACATTATTCCTTTAAAAAAAACCAAGTACTCATTACTCACGAATGAGGTTTCACACTTTTTAACAAAATTCAATTAAGTCAAGTCTCTTTATCTTTTAAGATCAAGTCTCTTAACTTCTTAAATCAATAAATCATTCTTTTTATCTCTCTTAAGCCGTTATACCTAACTTCCCATAAAGCTAGTATAACTCTTAAGCTTTTAAAACCAAGTATTACTCTTCTTTCAGAATGATTCTTTTGAAATACTTCAAGTTCTTTATTATCACACATCAAGTCAGTTATAAGTCAAATCAGTTACCTTTTAAAACCATAAAGCATTTTCTTACATACATAAAGCTGTTATAACCAACTTCCCATAAAGCCGTTATAACACTTTATGTTTTAAACCAATCAAATACATTTAACACATGTACGTCTACCGTACTACATAGTTATACACATATCATGCTAGAACAGATAGGAAGAGGTTCACATACCGCGGACGATTATCGACTAATAGCAAGCGCTCAAGTACCTCAAACCGGCTCTCCTTAAGCCAGTAGATCACGCCATACGTAGTACTTGACCTATAGAGGCCACTGGCGCCTATTAACATCTAGATCTCAGCGTAGAATATTCTGAGAAAATTCGGCGGCAACTCCGCCCCGCAACGCGTAAATCTCTCTCTATCGAGGCCGACTACGAAGCCAACCGAGGTGTCACACGAACCGGGCGTGGCGGTGCCCTACAGGCATCCTTCTACCTTAACAATACAAGTAGACTGCGGGACTGAAATAACACCTCATTTTTTTAAAACAAGCGTGCGTGCAAGGGCAAAGCCGACAAGGCTGCCGTATATACATAAACAAAAGACCTACACCGTGCGTGAGTCGATCCACGTATGAATACAGACCTCTGGAGTTAAAGCCCGAACTATGGCGGGACAAGGCCCCGCGTACCCAAAACTATACAAAGCATCTTGAAGGACATATACCAAAGATAAATTAGGAAATAGAAGGAGCTTATCCAAAACCACGAGGATCCTACACTGTAGATCACCGAATCGTACTAAACTTTGCGGCAGAAACGGCCCGAAGGAGGTCGATGCGAAGAATGTACCAAGTATGTGAGCGATGAAATGCGTAATAAAATCATAGCGATCTAAATAACCGGGAGACATGTATGATATCCAACCTGATGCATAACACATAGTCATATCAAGTCGGGGGCGCAGCCGCAAAGTCGTTACTCGATATAACCATGGGTCTCGCGCCCGTAATATCAATCATGCGTGGAATCCTTCCTCATGGCGATCCGTGATGTAATAACACCAATAAGGATACATGAACACCAAGTCCCACTGTGTCCTCAATACCTCGTGGTCCGTGCCGGAATCCCACTCGTAAAGCATGACCAAAGGGTAACCTGAAACAATCAGGGGCATATATGATAATCAAAATACAACACATTGTGCCTTACTAACAATGAGAGTAAGCGATGAGTATCCTTACAATATAAACTAGGAAGCTCATGATCAAGCGGGACCATCCGCGCGGTATCATTTAGCAATCCTATTCACGGGACTATTTCACCGCGTAGGTCGCGTGGACGCGTGAGGTATTCTCGCGTAAGTTTGGACCCGCGCGTGGGACTATTTCACCGCGTAAGCCGCTGGACCGCGTGAGGTATTCCTCACATAGGACTATTTCACGCGCATAAGCCGCTACGGACTCGCGTGAGGTATTCCTCGCGTAAATTGGACCCGCCGCGTGGGACTATTTCACCGCGTAAGCCCTACGGACTCGCATGAGTTATTCCTCGCATCGTGGGTAGCAAATCCGCAATTATGCAAATGCCACAAACGGGAATGACCCGAAGCGTGATATACGATAGCACACAGGCGTTTATTTCCGGCCGCGTAGGCAATTCTCGATTAACAAGCCCAGTACTTATCACGGCATACTTAGACAAATTCTCAATTTATCAAGCCAAAGTACTAATCAAGGCATACATAGAATAATTCTCTTTTAACAAGCCAAAGTACTTATCAAGGCACACTTAGACAAATCCTCAATTTATCAAGCCAAAGTCCTAATCAAGGCATACGTAGAATAATTCTCTTTTAACAAGCCAAAGTACTTATCAAGGCAAACTTTGAATAATTATATTTTAACAAGCCAAAGTACTAATCAAGGCATACATAGAATAATTCTCTTTTAACAAGCCAAAGTACTTATCAAGGCACACTTAGAATAATTCTCTTTTAACAAGCCAAAGTACTAATCAAGGCATACATAGAATAATTCTCTTTTAACAAGCCAAAGTACTTATCAAGGCACACTTAGAATAATTCTCTTTTAACAAGCCAAAGTACTTATCAAGGCACACTTAGACAAATCCTCAATTTATCAAGCCAAAGTACTAATCAAGTTATACATAGAATAATTCTCTTTTAACAAGCCAAAGTAATACGTACGTACATTCCTTTTTAAAAGACTTCTTTCTATGTAAAGCCCCAAGATACTAACACCCGTAGTATCAAGGCGTGTCTATTTTTCAAAGAAGTTACTACACTTTTAGAAAACTCATTTCAAAGCTTGAAATCAAGTAACTCCAAATTTTCACAATCTAGGCAACTTATGCCGATTTAATCAAAATAGACAACTTTCTAAACCTTCCATAAAGACGTTATAACCAACTTCCCATAAAGCCGTTATAACCGCTTTATGGTTTTAAAGCGTATCCATTCCTTGATAACCAGAGACTTATACTATTAAAACCAAGTATCACGTCTTACAAATCAAGTTCTTAACTTTCAAAATACTTGAGTCTCTTGTAGTTAGAAAACAAGTTTTCTTCTACTTTTAAACCTCAGTAACTTCACCCTTATGCAAGTTACTTCTCTTAAATCATGTCATTTCTCCTCTTTTAAATCAAATAAGTAAATCACTCCTTTGACTCCCCTAAAGTCATTATAATGACCTTTAGGTTTTAGAACTAAGGCAAGATTTGGAAACCACTTCCTTTTCAAGTCTCTATGTACTTTAAGAAAAATACCTTCACTTTTAAGAATCCAAACTTCCCTAAGGAAATGGATTATACTACTTACAATTTAAACATCAAAGTACACTCAAGGAAGTACATAGAACAAATTCTATTTTAGGCAATCCAAATACAAGCAAGGAATGGATCATTCAAGGAGTAGAACTTACTTTCTTTATTCTAAGGAATCATGCTAGAAGAGGAGATAGTTCACATACCTTTTCGGCTAATATCCACAAGCTAAGCCGAATACGCCGTACGTAGAAGTGTCAACCTATAATGGTCACAACAAGACTATCAACTTCTAGTCTCTACGTAGAATAATACTAAGTATACGGTCTCTAATTCTACGGAAAATCGGGCAGCATCTCCTTTGTTTCTACTTACTTTGCCACCTTTTTCAAGGCCGAATACAATAACCAACAAGCCACATTTAAGGCTCCAAACAACAACCAAACAAAGGGGATTACACGCCTTACAATACGTGTAAAATTCGCCCACAATTCATACGAAATAGTGAATATGCCAAAAGCCATTCTCGGCCAACCTCTAGAACAACACTAAGTCTTTTTCAATCCTTCTTACAATTCCAAGTTCTAAGGTCTAACATGTTATATAGTCTAAACAACTTCAACAACTACAATTTCCTTCTTTATACAACATGCGCCGCTTAGACTAATAATCTACTAGAATTGAAATCTTAAAGTTAAACATGCTAGATTTCGGATTAGGGTTCCAATAGCCAATAAACATATCAAACTTCATACTATATAACTCATGCTTGCTAAAACCATAGCTCTGATGATAAGTAAACCTTAATTGCTAAAGCAGCAGAAATTTATACCTTTTGAAGCCCTTAAAATTTCCAAGAATCAAAGTCGCGCCTTAGCAATTCTTAGCTCCTTTCCTTAAGTTCCAATCGCTCCAAGCACTCCTAGAGGCCTATGAAGAACCCGTCTTCAAGTTCCAACTTCAAAGTTGAAGAACTCGTAGTTTCATTGCGACTAACGTAAAAATGCATTTTTTCGAAATCTTTCTATTGAGATAACCTTACAATACCCTTGGGGACATTGGGTTAAAGTCTTGTGGCTAATGGATCAAAACTATAAAAATTTGTGTGGGAATTACATGAAAGCGAGAGCTTCTCTCCTCTCTCTAAGGGTTCTAATTTTTCTAAGTGTAGAAAATGCCAAGTCTTGCACTAACTATGTATATATAACACATTGGAGGGTTTAGATGTCCACAAATGTGAGGTTAGGATGGGTTTCACTTGGATCAAGCCTAGGTGGACAAGTTGACTTGTCAACAATATCAAGCTTAGAAGACTTATCATCTACATAGGTCAAATGACCATAACACCCTTGCAATATTTCGTCCAACATCATGGAGGGGTGCCACGTGTCGCCCTCTCATTCGTCCATAAAATTCCGTAACCCTCGTGGGCCCCACAAAAATGTAAAATTCCTCGGGTGGGCCCCACGTGACCAAATCCTAAAAATAAATTTCCATAAATATAATAAGTTCCATACTTTACAAATATTGTCTTTTGAGAATCCAATTCTCAACAACGAACATTTTTCCTTTCCGACGTTCGGAACATTTTCCGTCGGAAAAACAATTCTTCCTTTCGTATCAATTTCCAAGTCTTGTTTCCTTTCGTACATTCTCTTTTACATGTCCTGGACTTACGGGGTGTAACATTCTTCCCCCCTTAGAAACATTCGTCCCCGAATGTTCTTAGTCGGTTGCCAAGCTATACACACCGACAATCTCTATACTATGCCTATCGATCAAAGCGCACAAGACCAACGATGCCACACATGGCCACCACAACATACGTAAACATAACAATGGAACTTCCGTCCGCGACCCCCTTCTCACAAAACTCGAAGGTTACAGTCTTCCCAAAACACGGGATCCTTAGAGGTTCCTTTCTTTCCTTACTAGTCATACTTTCTCGTACTTTCAAACTTATCTAGTACACGTACAAAATCTCAATATCGTTTCTGTTCTCCACTGGAGTTACTAATCAAACACGGCCATTAAGCTACTTGAATTTCCGCTAAGGCTCTTACCGGTCCTTACGACCTAGTTCAGGTGGAGCAGCGTCCACAAACTCGCACAACGATTAACTAAACTTGGGCTGACATCCCGGGACCCTATCACTTAACGGGACTATTTCTAAGCGACATCACCCGATTCCATACTATCGGTTGACGAAATGAGTCTATAACCCGACTCATCGTCACACTTAACTTCGTTCTTAGTGCGGAATAAATCTCTCTTATCTCGAGGTACTTCTTACCCTATCCCTATTCACTAGAGGTTCGTCACATAAGCCAAAGTATTTCTCTGCAATCTTCCTATTGGTCTTACATCATGGGGCAATTCTGACTTGTGAACTTTATACAACTATAGTCTCGGTTCACCTATCATTCTTGTCAACATTCTTACTTCTCACTTACTAATCAAAGTATCCCTACCTGCAGGGTACTATCACTTCTATTTGCTAGCACCGCTATCTTGGTCAATAACACAACGGCTTTCCTCATGACCCTATAGTCTTCTCCTAACCGAGAAACTGGAGGCTCTGGTGCTGGGGCCTCAAAACCTGGCGCAGAAGAACTCGCCGACTGCGGAACAACATCCGGTGTACCCTGGGCATAAGCCCTATCAACTCTCTGAGTCTGACTAGTAGCTCCTGCTACTCCTTTGCCTACAGGTGTTGCCCTCGCGGAGGCATAACTGTAACGCAACAAAACGTCAGAGAGGAATTATCTTACTAACACAGCTCTAGGGCACGATCTTAGAGTGAGAAGAATAGAAACCAACTCCTAAATGTCCTGTAGCCTCCTGTTTATGGGTGTGGCGCGCAACACACCGATAATCAAGACTCTACTAGACACGGTCTGTAGACATTCCGAGGCGAGCTGTTGCTCGATACCACTCTGTCACGGCCGAACCCGGGCGTGGTGGTGCCTACAGGCACCGCTTCTACCTTAACAATACAAGTAAGCTGCGGGCGAAATAACACCTCATTTTTTTAAAACAAGCGTGCGTGCAAGGGCAAAGCCGACAAGGCTGCCGTATATACATAAACAAAGACACTACGCATACGTGAGTCCAATCCACGTATGAATATAGACCTGCAGGAGTTAAAGCGAACTATGGCGGGACAAGGCCCGCCGTACCCAAAACTATACAAAGCACATCTTGAAGGACATATACCAAAGATAAACTCAGAAATAGAAGGAACTTATCCAAAACCACGGCGAGGATCCTACGCTGCCGATCACGACTGCGTGCCTAAACTGCGGCGAACGCGGCCGAAGGAGGTCGATGCGAAGAATGTACCAAGTATGTGAGCGATGAAATGCGTAATAAAATCATAGCGATCTAAATAACACGGGAGACATGTATGATATCCAACCTCTGATCATAACACATAGCGATCATATCAAGTCGAGGACGCAGCCGCCAAAGTCATTACTCAATATAACCGTGGGTCTCGCGCCAATAATATCAATCATGCGTGGAATCCTTCCTCACTGCGTGATCCATGATGTAATAACACCAATAAGGATACATGAACACCAAGTCCCGCTGTGTCCTCGATACCTCGTGGTCGTGCCGGAATCCCACCTCGTAAAAGCATGACCAAAGGGTAACCTGAAACAAATCAGGGGGCGTATATGATAATCAAAATACAACACATTGTGCCTTACTAACAATGAGAGTAAGCGATAGTATCCTTACAATATAAACTAGGAAGCTCATGATCAAGCGGGACCATCCGCGCGGTATCATTTAGCAATCCTATTCTGGGACTATTTCACCGCGTAGGTCGCGTGGACGCGTGAGGTATTCCTCGCGTAATTTGGACCGCCCGCGTGGGACTATTTCACCGCGTAAGCCCTTTCGGACCGCGTGAGGTATTCCTCGCATAGGACTATTTCACCGCGTAAGCCATACGGACTCGCGTGAGGTATTCCTCGCAAATTTGGACGCCGCGTGGGACTATTTCACCGCGTAAGCCCTACGGACTCGCGAGGTATTCCTCGCATCGTGGGTAGCAAATCCACGGAATTATGCAAATGCCACAAACCCGGAATGACCGAACGACCGATATACCAATAGCACACAAGGCTATTTCCCGGCACATAGGCAATTCTCAATTAACAAGCCCAAGTACTTATCACGGCATACTTACACAAATTCTCAATTTATCAAGCCAAAGTACTAATCAAGGCATACATAGAATAATTCTCTTTTAACAAGCCAAAGTACTTATCAAGGCACACTTAGAATAATTCTCTTTTAACAAGCCAAAGTACTAATCAAGGCATACATAGAATAATTCTCTTTTAACAAGCCAAAGTACTTATCAAGGCACACTTAGAATAATTCTCTTTTAACAAGCCAAAGTACTAATCAAGGCATACATAGAATAATTCTCTTTTAACAAGCCAAAGTACTTATCAAGGCACACTTAGAATAATTCTCTTTTAACAAGCCAAAGTACTAATCAAGGCATACATAGAATAATTCTCTTTTAACAAGCCAAAGTACTTATCAAGGCACACTTAGAATAATTCTCTTTTAACAAGCCAAAGTACTAATCAAGGCATACATAGAATAATTATCTCTTAACATGCCAAAGTACTTATCAAGGCACACTTAGAATAATTCTCTTTTAACAAGCCAAAGTACTTATCAAGGCACACTTAGACAAATCCTCAATTTATCAAGCCAAAGTACTAATCAAGTTATACATAGAATAATTCTCTTTTAACAAGCCAAAGTACTACGTACGTACATTCCTTTTTAAAAGACTCCTTTCTATGTAAAGCCCCAAGATACTAACACCCGTAGTATCAAGGCGTGTCTATTTTTCAAAGTAAGTTACTACACTTTTAGAAAACTCATTTCAAAGCTTGAAATCAAGTAACTCCAAATTTTCACAATCTAGGCAACTTATGCCGATTTAATCAAAATAGACAACTTTCTAAACCTTCCATAAAGCCGTTATAACCAACTTCCCATAAAACCGTTATAACCCTTTATGGTTTTAGGCGTATCCATTCCTTGATAACCAAGAGACTTATACTATTAAAACCAAGTATCACATACTTACAAATCATGTTTTAACTTTCAAAATACTTCAGTCTCTTAATGGTTAGAAAACAAGTTTTCTTCTACTTTTTAAACCTCAGTAACTTCACCCATGAGTTACTTCTCTTAAATCATGTCATTTCTCCTCTTTTAAATCAAATAAGTAAATAACTCCTTTGACTCATAAAGTCATTATAATGACCTTTAGGTTTTAGAACTAAGGCACTAGCCAAAAGATTTGGAAACCACTTCCTTTTCAAGTCTCTATGTACTTTAAGAAAAATACCTTCACTTTTAAGAATCCAAACTTCCTAAGGAAATGGATTATACTACTTACAATTTAAACATCAAAGTACACTCGAGGAAGTACATAGAACAAATTCTATTTTAGGCAATCCAAATACAAGCAGGAATGGATCGTTCGAGGAGTAGAACTTACTTTCTTTATTCTAAGGAATCATGCTAGAAGAGGAGATAGTTCACATACCTTTTCGGCTAATATCCACAAGCTAAGCGAATACGCCGTACGTAGAAGTGTCAACCTATAATGGTCACAACAAGACTATCAACTTCTAGTCTCTAGAATAATACTAAGTATCACGATCTCTAATTCTACGGAAAATCGGGCGATCTCCTTTGTTTCTACTTACTTTGCCACCTTTTTCAAGGCCGAATACAATAACCAACAAGCCACATTTAAGGCTCCAAACAACAACCAAACAAAGGGGATTACACGCCTTACAATACGTGTAAAATTCCGCCCACAATTCATACGAAATAGTGAATATGCCAAAAGCCATTCTCGGCCAACCTGCAGAACAACACTAAGTCTTTTCAATCCTTAAAATTCCAATTTCTAAGGTCTAACATGTTATATAGTCTAAACAACTTCAACAACTAAAATTTCCTTCTTTATACAACATGCGACGCTTAGACTAATAATCGACTAGAATTGAAATCTTAAAGTTAAACATGCTAGATTTCGGATTAGGGTTCCAATAGCCAATAAACATATCAAACTTCATACTAAATAACTCATGCTTGCTAAAACCATAGCTCTGATGATAAGTAAACCTTAATTGCTAAAACGACGAAATTTATACCTTTTCAAGTCCTTAAAATTTCCAAGAATCAAAGTCGCGCCTTAGCAATTCTTAGCTCATTTCCTTAAGTTCCAATCCGCTCCAAGCACTCCTTAGAGGCCTATGAAGAACCCATCTTCAAGTTCCAACTTCAAAGTTGAAGAACTCCTTAGTTTCCGCCTTGCGACTAACGTAAAAATCGTTTTTCGAAATCTTTCTATTGAGATAACCTTACAATACCCTTGGGACATTGGGTTAAAGTCTTGTGGCTAATGGATCAAAACTATAAAAATTTTGTGTGGGAATTACATGAAAGCCGAGAGCTTCTCTCCTCTCTAAGGGTTCTAATTTTTTCTAAGTGTAGAAAATGCCAAGTCTTGCACTAACTATGTATATATAACACATTGGAGGGTTTAGATGTCCACAAATGTGAGGTTAGGATGGGTTTCACTTGGATCAAGCCTAGGTGGACAAGTTGACTTGTCAACAATATCAAGCTTAGAAGACTTATCATCTACATAGGTCAAATGACCATAACACCCTTGCAATATTTCGTCCAACATCATGGAGGGGTGCCACGTGTTGCCCTCTCATTCGTCCATAAAATTCCGTAACCCTCGTGGGCCCCACAAAAATGTAAAATTCCTCGGGTGGGCCCAACGTGACCAAATCCTTAAAAATAAATTTCCATAAATATAATAAGTTCCATACTTTACAAATATTGTCTTTTGAGAATCCAATTCTCAACAACGAACATTTTTCCTTTCCGACGTTCGGAACATTTTCCGTCGGAAAAACAATTCTTCCTTTCGTATCAATTTCCAAGTCTTGTTTCCTTTCGTACATTCTCTTTTACATGTCCTGGACTTACGGGGTGTAACAGGGGGTTTATACGTCTAACCGGACGTGTACAGTTCTACTTCACAGTAATGCTACATAAGTCTCATGTCTGATCCATGTAATTCTGATTCGATTCTCTTTCTTTAAATTCAGGCTTAAGTCAAAAGACATTGCCGCAAGACTATGTTCAGTTCTATATATAGTATACTTCAACTATATATTACAGCAACAAGTAATTTCCAATTCCAATAGGGGACAAGATTATTTACCTCGATAAGCCCAAAATTATCCGAGATAAAAGTCGATCCTGAGCAAGGTTTAGCTCCTAAACTGCACGCTCCAACCCGCTCCAAACAACCCTTAGAAGTTCTACGCAACTTCTACTTAACACTTCAACCAACTATGAAGGTTTTCCTTAGGGTTTCGGTTTGAGACAAAAAGGACATAAGGTAGTATTTCCGGGCTCTACGTATAGAGGTATCTTTGGAATACTACAAGGTAAGGCTAAGGTATTTTGGGTATAGCAACAATACTTGGAGAGTATTTCTACCAAGAGGGGGGGTATTTTATGAGAACAACTAGGCAAGGGGGGGGGGGAGGTACCCCACGGCTTAGCCCTACTAGGAAGGGGGGGTGGGTCTCGGCCACACCATAAGGAGGGGGGTGCTAACTCTCGGCCAAGGGGGGCCTCACGAAATGGGGAGGGATTTCAAGACTTAAGGAAGTGAGGAGTGGATGAAGAAGTCTTCAAAGGGGAGGGGTATTTATAGGTCAAGCAAGGGCCAACCAATGGCCAAGATCATGCCAAGTGCAAGGCAAGTGTAGGGTGAGGATTTAGGCAAGTGTCCACTCTATCTACTACACAAAAAATATCCTACCAACTCCTTGACAAAAAGCCAACCAAATCGTCCAAAAGCCGCCCCACCTTCACCAACTTGAGGGTGACAAGTGTCGCCCTCTCGTTGGTCCAAAATATTTCATCTCTCGGAAAAATCCGCAAAAATTAGAAATGACATAGCCGGAATTTTCCCTTCGAAAGTTGTGTAAAACGTTTCGTCGAAAAACGACTCTAATCGGGTGTTGTGCACAAAAAAAAAATTCGTCCAAGCCAACTTTAAAGTTCAAACTTTTCTACGTACGTCCTTACGTACATACTCTGGAAATACGGGGTATAACATTCTCCCCTCCTTAGAAACATTCGTCCCGAATGTTCCTTCAAAGTCTCCAAACAAACGCGCACCAGTATAGTCTTCACTACTATACTTACGAGAACAATCCTGCCACACCCGCCACGCGAAACACTGCAAATACTTACATCCAAGTCCACGAGGAAACACCTCTAACATCACAAAAGCCCTTACCCGAGGTCTAAAATATACTTCCTTCGCACCTCTCCTTACAAAAGAAATGATCACATCTATGCTCGCCATACATGCTCGCTTCTTCCCTTACGTGCCGTACCCTTCCTGTACACTCGAACTCTTTCTTACCACATTTCATTCTTGCTGTTCCAAAACTCGTCACCCCATCAGGTGGTACCTTCAAGACCGATCGTCAACCTGAACTCTAAGCGTCGTCGCCACTTATCCGCACGATTTCTCTGAGCTGCCAATAACCTCTTCTAGACAAGCTCCACCCTACCCCCAGTCTGTTGGAATAAGCCTGAACCAACTATCTGAACCTTGCCAACATCGAACCAATCGACCGGCAACTTACACTTCCGCCTCTAAGGCTTCATAAGGCAAAAACCGAACACTGAAATGGTAGCTAAAAACACTCCCTCAACAGGAGACAACAATCCTCACAGCTACCCCTGAAATCAAAACACTGGCCCGAGGACGAATACGATACGGAGACTCACCTGAGTTCCTAACTCTGCCTGGTAACACTTTCAGAAAACGAAAATAGCCACAACCTGGGCTTTACTGTCTGCCATAAGGTGAAGGTAGGCACTCCGTGCAGCCTTACAACCTTTCTGAAATAACATCTCGCAACTTACTACCGAGTACACGGTTTGACTAAAAGATAAGACGGGCTGACCTCGCCGGCCATCTGGTCGAACGTATCCACGAACTCGTCGATGGTTAACTAAACTTGGGCCTAACACCTCGTGACCTACCACAAGGCGGGACCACCACAACCGACCCGCGCATACGGCGCGGGTTGACCCGCAACATGGCCCCGACCCGGCAACGCGCAAAACACTAGCTCCCCGAAGGAACAATCTCACTAATCACGTTACGAAAACCTAGCGGTCTTCTTAGCTCAACTACCCTCTTTCCTTCCACCCTACTCAGGGACTTATCACACAAACAAATCTCACGTGCACTATGCACTCTGATAAGGATCAAAACATAACAATACATCTTTACCCGAGATGGCCTTACCTCTAAGGTCTCTACGTATAAAGCTCTAAGGCTCACACTTTTCCTATCCCCCAATCTTTCCCGGTTACTAACCATGATCTCTAATCACAATTAACACACTGCTATCAGAACATAGCACTTAAGATATACTCATCTTATCACACTAATCTCTAGAGGGTTAAAGATATGCCTGAATCTACTGCTTCACTCCCCTATGTCGTTCTAATCAAACCTGCCCCGTAGGGCGCACAGCTAAGGAAGGTGACGAACTGGTCACTGATCATGAAGGCTGAGTCCTCCTACTTACATCCCTCCTACTAGGACATCCTTTCGACACATGGCCCTGACGGCCGCAGGTAAATCAAGCACCAAAAAGACGACATTCCCCGGGATGACGTGCGCCGCAGTGTGAACAACGGGGAAAAAGCGAATCCGGTGGAACTACGTGTGCCGTGAACAGGAAGCTCTGGAGCTCTGACCAACTCCTGCGTACCCGAACATCCACGAACCACGTGGAGGACCTCTCTGCACTGGTGGATGTGCATAATCTAATCTGCTGGTGAGGTGACTCGACTCGAAAGTTACCAAAGGACCTTGCTGTTCTGGCCCTCTTCTGCTGTCCTTGGTTAACCCGTCGATCTCTATGTTTCTTGGCCTGTTGGGCATAAGCCCGTACACAGGCCATGCTCACGCCTAACTGAAGAATTACTCTTGTCCAACCCTCTCTTAGATAGTCATCAAGACTCGCGGTACTTCGGTATACTCTCTGGTAGCCAAGTCCATAGCTAATGTGAGTCGTCTCTTTGCGATCTATATTCTCTGTCCCGGTCGTGGGCGAAGGTTCAATTATCATGGTCGCGATGAAGCGCCTGCGTGCTAAACTCTGTTGGGGCTGGTGACGTGCATAACTCCCGAATGAAATACCACCCGGTGATGATTGGGCTGTGCCCTCGTAACCTACGAACTCTACTCGCGACTCCGCCGCTTGCGCCTCACGGGCGGGTTTGCCCTACGCGCGAAGGCATAGCGGTAAGGAAAGAAATACGTTAGAGGTCGACTTACAACACAACTCTAAGGCACGATCTGCGAGTAAGAAGAATGAAACCAATCCTAAATATCCTATAGCCTCACGATTATTGGTGTGGTGCGCACACACCGATAATCGAACTTCTTGGATATGGTGCGTAGACACTTTCAGAGGATTAACTTCTGCGATACCACTTTTGTCACGACGAACGGGCAGTGGTCGTGCCTACCGGGCACCCAAGTAGCCATACATCAGAGTAATCAGCGGAACACAAAACAAGACATAAAAATATTATGAAGTAAACGATGTCGAGAAGACTTGCCTTTCGGCATATATATAAATCAATTTAAAAACCGAACAGTTACATCCTTTTTACAACTCTGCCCACAACAGTACTACAAACCTCTAAGAATGATATGACAACAATGGCGGGACAGGGCCCCGCCATACCCCTGAATGTAAGTACTCTGGCGACGAGGACTATACCATCGATAAGCCTCGAGAAAGCGGAGCTTCCATCTGTTGTGTGACCCTAGAGCGAGGATCAACACGGTGTCTTGTCACGCCCGAACCGGGCGTGGCGGTGCCCTACTGGCACCTTCTACCTTAACAACTAAGTACATTGCGGAAATTTATAACATTTCATTTTTTCTTTTAAAACAACTGTGCGTGTAAGGCAAAGCCGACTAATTTGCCATATAATATACATAAACAAAAGACACTGCATGCACGAGTCCAATCCACATATGAATCTGAGACCTCTAGGAGTTAAAGCGAAATATGACGGGACAAGGCCCATTGTACCCAGCTGTACAAAGCACATCTTGAAGGATATATACCAAAAGATAAACTCACGACAGAGGAGCTATCCAAAACCACGAGCGAGGATCCTACACTGCCGAACACCAGCAGCGTACCTAAACTGCGGCGTGAATGCAGCCCCGAAGGAGGTCGATGCGAAGAATGTACCAAGTATGTGAACAATAAATGCGTAATGAAATCATAACGATCTAAACAAAGCAGAGACATGTATGATAGCCAACCTACGATACATAACACATGCGATCATATCAAGTCGAGGGCCTTGAGCCCTCGAGTCACTACTCGGATATAACTATGGGTCCGCGCCCATAATATCAATCATGCCCGTGGAATCCTTCACCGCTGGCGATCCATGATGTAATAACACCAATAAGGATACATGAACACCCACCCACTCGTGTCCTAAATACCACGTGGTCTCATGCCGGAATCCCACATCGTAAAGCGTGACCATAGGGTAACACAAACAAATCGGGGACATATATGATAATCAAATTACAACACATTGTGCCTTACCAACAATGAGAGTAAGCGATAGTATCCTTACAATATAAATAGGAAGCTCATGATCACAACAGACCATCCGCGCGGTATCATTTAGCCATCCTACTCGGGACTATTTCACGCGTAGGCGCGTGGACCCGCGTGAGGTGTTCTCGCATAGGACTATTTCACCGCGTAAGCCCTTACGGACTCGCGTGAGGTATTCCTCGCATAGGTGGACCGCCGCGTGGGACTATTTCACCCGCATAAGCCTGCGGACTCGCGTGAGGTATTCTCGCATAGTGGGTAGCAAATCCACGGAATTATGCAAATGCCACCAACCCGGGAATGACCCGAAGCAGTGATATAACAATAGCACACAACCGGCTATTTCCGACACATAGGCAAATCCTTAATTACAAGCCAAAGTCCTTACCAAGGCACACTTAGAATAATTCTCTTTAACAAGCCAAAGTACTTATCAAGGCACACTTAGACAAATTCTCAATTTATCAAGCCAAAGTACTAATCAAGGCATACATAGAATAATTCTCATTTAACAAGTCAAAGTACTTATCAAGGCACACTTTAGACAAATTCTCAATTTATCAAGCCAAAGTACTAATCAAGGCATACATAGAATAATTCTCTTTTAACAAGTCAAAGTACTTATCAAGGCACACTTTAGACAAATTATCAATTTATCAAGCCAAAGTACTAATCAAGGCATACATAGAATAATTCTCTTTTAACAAGTCAAAGTACTTATCAAGGCACACTTTAGACAAATTCTCAATTTATCAAGCCAAAGTACTAATCAAGGCATACATAGAATAATTCTCTTTTAACAAGTCAAAGTACTTATCAAGGCACACTTAGACAAATTCTCAATTTATCAAGCCAAAGTACTAATCAAGGCATACATAGAATAATTCTCTTTTAACAAGTCAAAGTACTTATCAAGGCACACTTTAGACAAATTCTCAATTTATCAAGCCAAAGTACTAATCAAGGCATACATAGAATAATTCTCTTTTAACAAGTCAAAGTACTTATCAAGGCACACTTAGAAAAATTCTCAATTTATCAAGCCAAAGTACTACATACGTACATTCTTTTATAAAAGACTCCTTTCTATGTAAAGCCCCAAGATACTAACACCCGTAGTATCAAGGCGTGTCTATTTTTCAAAGTAAGTTACTACACTTTTAGAAAACTCATTTCAAAGCTTGAAATCAAGTAACTCCAAATTTTCACAATCTAGGCAACTTATGCCGATTAATCAAAATAGACAACTTTCTAACCTTCCATAAAGCCGTTATAACCAACTCCCCATAAAGCCGTTATAACCCTTTATGGTTTTAGACGTATCCATTCCTTCAATAACCAAGAGACTTATACTATTAAAACCAAGTATCACATACTTACAAATCAAGTTCTTAACTTTCAAAATACTTCAAGTCTCTTAATAGTTAGAAAAACAAGTTTTCTTTTACTTTTTAAACCTCAAGTAACTTCACCCTTAGCACAAGTTACTTCTCTTAAATCATGTCATTTCTCCTCTTTTAAATCAAATAAGTAAATCACTCCTTTGACTCCCCTAAAGTCATTATAATGACCTTTAGGTTTTAGAACTAAGGCACTAGCCAAAAGATTTGGAAACCACTTCCTTTTTAAGACTACATGTACTTTAAGTAAAAATACCTTCACTTTTAAGAATCCAAACTTCATCAAGAAAATGGATTCTACAACTTACAATCTAAACATCAAGGTACAATCAAGGAAGTACATAGAACAAATTCTATTTTAGGCAATACAAATTACAACGAGGAATGGATCGTTTAAGAGTAGAACCTACTTTCTTTATCTTAAGGAATCATGCTAGAAGAGGAGATAGTTCACATACCTTTTCGGCTAAATCCACAAGCTAAGCCGAATACACCGTACGTAGAAGTGTCAACCTATAATGGTCACAACAAGGCTATCACCTTCTAGTCTCTATGTAGAATAATACTAAGTATTTAGTCTCTAATTCTACGGAAAATCGGGCAGCACTTCCTTTGTTTCTACTCACTTTGCCACCTTTTTCAAGGTCGAATACAATAACCAACAAGCCACATTTAAGGCTCCAATCAACAACCAAACAAAAGGGGATTACACGCCTTACAATACGTGTAAAATTCCGCCCCACAATTCATACGAAGTAGACAATACTTACTAGTCATTCTCGGCCAACAATGACTCAACACAAGACCTTTCCAATTCTTTTCCAATTTCAAGTTCTTAGGTCAACATGTTACTTAGTCATAAACAACTTCAACAACTAAAATTTCCTTCTTTATTCAACATGCGACGACTTAAACTAATAATCAACTTGAATTCAAATCTTAAAGCTAAACATGCTAGTTTTCGGATTAGGGTTTCAATAGCCCATAAACATATCAAACTTCATACTATATAACACATGCTTGCTAAGATCCATAGCTACAACAATAAGTAAGTCTTAACTTACTAAAACGACAAAATTTATACCTTTCCAAGCCCTTAAAATTTCCAAGATCCAAAGTCGCGCCTTAGAAATTCTTAGCTCCTTTCCTTAAGTTCCAATCCGCTCCAAGCATTCCTTAGAAGCCTATGAAGAACTCATCTTCAAGTTCCAACTTCAAAGTTGAAGAACTCCTTCGGTTTCCGCCTTGCGACTAACGTGAAAACTCCGTTTTTCCGAAATCTTTCTATTGAGATAACCTTTCAACACCCTTAGGAACATTGGGTTTAAGTCTTGTGGCTAATGGATCAAAACTAAAAAAATTTCTCCTTTCTTTTCTTGCAAACCCGAGAGCACACATGGGCACACACAAGCTCTCTCAATTTTTCTAAGTGTAGAAATGCCAAGTCTTGCTACTAGTTAGTATATAACACATATTGGAGGGCTTAGACTTAAACAAATGTGAGGCTTGGATTAAAATCACATGGATCAAGCCTAAGTGGCAAGTTGACTAGTCAATTATGTCAAGCTTTGAAGACTTATCTTCCAAGAGGTTCAATGACCAAAATACCCCTCCTCTAATTCGACCAAGACCACTTATGGGGGTGCCACGTGTCGCCCTCTCATTCGTCCATAAAATTCCGTAACCCTCGTGGGCCCCACAAAACGTAAAATTCCTCGGGTGGGCCCCACGTGACCAAATCCGTAAAAATAAATTTCCATAATATTAATAAGTTCCTTACTCTTCAAATAATGCATTTTGAGAATCCAATTCTCAATAACGAACATTTTTCCTTTCCGACGTCCGGAAGATTTTCCGTCGGAAAAACAATTCTTCCTTTCGTACCAATTTCCAAGTCTTGTTTCCTTTCGTACATTCTCTTTTACATGTTCTGGACTTACGGGGTGTAACATTCTTCCCCCCTTAGAAACATTCGTCCCCGAATGTTCTTAGTCGGTTGTCAAGCTATACAAACTCCGGCATAAACTCTATACTATGCCTAACACTCAAAACTACACAAGACTAATGATGCCACACATGGCCTCCACATCATACGTAGACATAACAATGGACCTTTCGTCCGTGGTCCCTTCTCACAAAACTCGAAGGTTACAGTCTCCTCAAACACGGGATCCCCTAGAGGTTCCTTTCTTTCCTTACTTGTCATACTTTCTCGTACTTTCAAACTCATCTAGTACACGTACAAAATCTCAAATTCTGTTTCTGTTCCCCAATCCTTGGAGTTACTAACCAACTTGGCCATTATGCTACTTGAATTTCCGCTAAGGCTCTTCTCGGTCCTTACGACCTAGTTCCGGTGGAACGCGTCCACAAACTCGTACAACGATTAACTAAACTTGGGCCTGGCATCCCCAGGACCCTACCACATAACAGGACCATTTCTAACTGACATCACCCCATTCCAAACTATCGGCTGACCCGAAATGAGTCCATAACCCGACTCATCGTCACGCTTAACTTCTCATTCTTAGTCTGAAATAAATATCTCTCTTATCTCAAGGTACTTCTTACCCTACCCCCTATTCACTGGAGGTTCGTCTCATAAGACAACGTATTTCTACTGCACAATCTTCCCTATCGGTCTTACACTTATACGGGGTAATTACAACTTGTGAACTTTATACAACTATAGTCTCAGTTCACCTATCATTCTTGTCAACATTCTTACTTCTCACTTTACTAATCAAAGTATCCCTACCTCTGGGGTACTATCACTTACAACTGCTAGCACCGCTATCTTGGTCAATAACATAACTGCTTCCCTCATGACCCTATAGTCTTCTCTAGCAGAGCTGGAGGCTCAGTGCTGGGGCCTCAAACTGGCGCGAAGGACTCGCCATTGGAACAACATCCGTATACCATGGGCATAAGCCTATCAACTCTCTGAGTCGACTAGTAGCTCTTGCTACTCCTTTTGCCCTACAGGCGGTTGCCCTCCTTGGAGGCATAAGCGTAACACAACAATACGTCGAGAGGAATTTTTCTTACTAACACGGCTCATGTACGATCTTAGAGTGAGAAGAATAGAAACCAACTCCTAAATGTCCTGTAGCCTCGCCTTATGGGTGTGGCGCGCAACACACCGATAATCAAGACTCTACTAGACACGGTCTGTAGACATTCCGAGGACTGACTGCTCTGATACCACTCTGTCACGCCCCGAACCCCGGGCCCGTGACTGGTGCCCTACCTGGGCACCCTTCTACCTTAACAACTAAGTACATTGCGGAAATTAATAACAACTCATTTTTTTTTCTTTTAAAACAACCGTACGTGTAAGGCAAAGCCGACTAGGCTGCCATATAATATACATAAACAAAAGACACTACACTGTACACGAGTCCAATCCCACATATGAATACGACCTCAGGAGTTAAGCGAAATATGGCGGACAAGGCCCCCGTACCCAGCGTACAAAGCACATCTTGAAGGATATATACCAAAAGATAAACTCTGGACAGAGGAGCTATCCAAAAACCACGGCGGGATCCTACACTGCCGAACGCAAACAACGTACCTAAACTGCGGCGTGACGCGGCCGAAGGAGTCGATGCGAAGAATGTACCAAGTATGTGAACAATAAATGCGTAATGAAATCATAACATCTAAACAAAATAGGAGACATGTATGATAGCCAACCTACGATGCATAACACATAGCGATCATATCAAGTCGGGCGCAAGCCCTCGAGTCACTACTCGGATATAACTATGGGTCTCACGCCCGTAATATCAATCATGCGTGGAATCATTCCTCGCTTGGCGGTCCATGATGTAATAACACCAATAAGGATACATGAACACGGTCCACTGTGTCCTAAATACCACGTGGTCTCATGCCGGAATCCCACATCGTAAAAGCGTGACCATAGGGTAACACAAACAAATCAGGGACATATATGATAATCAAATTACAACACATTGTGCCTTACCAACAATGAGAGTAAGCGATAGTATCCTTACAATATAAAATAGGAAGCTCATGATCACAACGGGACCATCCGCGCGGTATCATTTAGCCATCCTACTCGCGGGACTATTTCACCGCGTAGGCGCGTGGACGCGTGAGGTGTTCCTCGCATAGGACTATTTCACCGCGTAAGCCCTTACGGACTCGCGTGAGGTATTCTCGCATAGGTGGACGCCCGCGTGGGACTATTTCACCCGCGTAAGCCCTACGGACTCGCGAGGTATTCCTCGCATCGTGGGTAGCAAATCCACGGAATTATGCAAATGCCACCAACCCGGGGAATGACCCCGAACGACTGATATAACAATAGCACACAACCGGCTATTTCCAGCACACATAGGCAAATCCTTAATTACAAGCCAAAGTCCTTACCAAGGCACACTTAGAATAATTCTCTTTAACAAGCCAAAGTATTATCAAGGCACACTTAGACAAATTCTCAATTTATCAAGCCAAAGTACTAATCAAGGCATACATAGAATAATTCTCTTTTAACAAGTCAAAGTACTTATCAAGGCACACTTTAGACAAATTCTCAATTTATCAAGCCAAAGTACTAATCAAGGCATACATAGAATAATTCTCTTTTAACAAGTCAAAGTACTTATCAAGGCACACTTTAGACAAATTCTCAATTTATCAAGCCAAAGTACTAATCAAGGCATACATAGAATAATTCTCTTTTAACAAGTCAAAGTACTTATCAAGGCACACTTTAGACAAATTCTCAATTTATCAAGCCAAAGTACTAATCAAGGCATACATAGAATAATTCTCTTTTAACAAGTCAAAGTACTTATCAAGGCACACTTAGACAAATTCTCAATTTATCAAGCCAAAGTACTAATCAAGGCATACATAGAATAATTCTCTTTTAACAAGTCAAAGTACTTATCAAGGCACACTTTAGACAAATTCTCAATTTATCAAGCCAAAGTACTAATCAAGGCATACATAGAATAATTCTCTTTTAACAAGTCAAAGTACTTATCAAGGCACACTTAGAAAAATTCTCAATTTATCAAGCCAAATTACTACATACGACATTCTTTTATAAAGACTCCTTTCTATGTAAAGCCCCAAGATACTAACACAGTAGTATCAAGGCGTGTCTATTTTTCAAAGTAAGTTACTACACTTTTAGAAAACTCATTTCAAAGCTTGAAATCAAGTAACTCCAAATTTTCACAATCTAGGCAACTTATGTAGATTAATCAAAATAGACAACTTTCTAACCTTCCATAAAGCGTTATAACCAACTCCCATAAAGCCGTTATAACCCTTTATGGTTTTAGGCGTATCCGTTCCTTGATAACCAAGAGACTTATACTATTAAAACCAAGTATCACATCTTACAAATCAAGTTCTTAACTTTCAAAATACTTCAAGTCTCTTAATAGTTAGAAAAACAAGTTTTCTTCTACTTTTTAAACCTCAAGTAACTTCACCCTTAGCACAAGTTACTTCTCTTAAATCATGTCATTTCTCCTCTTTTAAATCAAATAAGTAAATCACTCCTTTGACTCCCCTAAAGTCATTATAATGACCTTTAGGTTTTAGAACTAAGGCACTAGCCAAAAGATTTGGAAACCACTTCCTTTTTAAGACTACATGTACTTTAAGTAAAAATACCTTCACTTTTAAGAATCCAAACTTCATCAAGAAAATGGATTCTACAACTTACAATCTAAACATCAAGGTACAATCAAGGAAGTACATAGAACAAATTCTATTTTAGGCAATCCAAATTACAACCAAGGAATGGATCATTTAAGGAGTAGAACCTACTTTCTTTATGTCATGACCCGTTCCGGGGCCCGTGACTGGTGCCTTACCCGGGCACCCAAGTAGTCATACATCAGAGAAATCAGCGGAATATAAAACAACCAAGATATGAAACAGTATAAATAAGACACAGTTTGAAAAAAAGGGTGCCTTTCGGCATATAATATAAATACCCAAAACGAACAGTTACATCCCAACCTTACAACAGGTCTACAGACCTCTAAGAGTTTAAAACAACAATGGCGGGACAGGGCCCCGCCATACCCCGGAATGCAAATATCTACAACGACAGGGGACCATACCAAAATGCTAAGCCTCCGGAGAAATGGAGCTTTTCCAACGCTGAAACGGTGAACCTAAGGACGGGGATCAACAGTAGGAGTACCTCTACCTGCGGCATGAACGCACCGAAGGAAGTCGATTACAACGGTACCAAGTATGTGGCGAAAATACGTAAATGAAATCATAGTAGTCTTTATAAAGCGGGAGACATGTATGATAATCAAAACTACGATTCACGATAAATAGCGATCATGTCAAGTTAGGGACTCACGCCTCAAAGTCATCACTCAAATATAACAATGGGTCTCACGCCCACAACATCAATCATGCGTGGAATACCTTCCTCACCGCTGCGGCGATCTATGATATAAAAGCACCAAGGAATACACATGAACACGAGTCCTACGTGTCATCATAAAACCGTGCGGGGTAAATGCGAAGGCATAGCCGAGCTACTAAAACCCACGGTACAAACAAGGTCGTAAAGCGTATCATGAGATCTGTCTAGGCCGTCACATGATCAAAGCGGCCACTCGCGCGGTATCTAATGTGCGCGTCTAGCCACGGAACTTCCGTAGCTCGCGCATAGGCCACTCGATAGCCCGCGTGAGGTATTCCGCGTCGAGGGTAGCTACTCCGGCGGCGTCTGGACTCGCCGTCCGCGTGGCCACGTAGACGCGTGACCACAAAGGCCGCGCTAACACGGAACTCCGCGATTCGCGCATAGGCCACACAGACCCGCATAAGGTATCCTCGAATCATAGGTCACAGAGACCCGCCTGAGTCTACCCCGGAATCATGAGTGATATCATACTAACATAACAGCTTATCGTTAAACAACCTAAGCACAACAAGGAAAACCCTTTACACAAACATCACAAGATACTAACTCGCGTAGTATCCTAACATGTTTACTTATTAAGTCAACAAGAAAGTATTACAAGACTATCACAAATCAATACAATCAAGTTATTCACACAAGGTACTTTCTACATTATGTTAACAAGTTTGGGTTCTTAGCCCCAAAGTACTTCATGTATTATCTTTTAAAAGATCTGTTTCTTTCACAAAAGTCACACAATACCCGTAGTATAAAGATAGGGTGATTATCTTTTGAAGTAAATCAAAACACTTCTCTTTGTAAAATCAAGTAACAACATTCTTTTTCCAACGTTCAAGTTTGCCTAATTTCAATTACTCAAGTTTCTCATTTCGAAAGGTTTCATAGTTCATAGTTTTAATCCTTTAAAACGATTTGAGAAACATATACTTTATGTGTGAGTGGGTTATTCTTGTTCATAACAATCTTATTACAGCAGCCATGATCTAGGAAATGTAATATCATTTTATCTCATCTTAGCTCCTATGCAGATGGAAGTTTCTACTGGTTTTAATAATACTTTATTAGTCAAAACATTTCCCTTTATTAGCGCTGCTGTGGTTTGTTCGACATTCATTCTGATTTCCGAAATCAGTAAAACATCATTCCTTTTGAAAACCAAAATACTCATTACTCACGAATGAGGTTTCACACTTATTAACGAAATTCACATTAGTATAATTAAGTCAAGTCTCTTATTTTCTTAAATCAATAAATCATTCTTTTTATCACTCTTAAGCCGTTATACCTAACTTCCCATAAAGCTAGTATAACTCTTAAGCTCTTAAAACCAAGTGTTACTCTTCTTTCAAAAAGGTTTCTTAATTCTTTTGAACTACTTCAGATTTTTTTTATTCAGGCTTAAGTCAAAAGACATTGCCGTAGTTATTATTCAGGCTTAAGTCAGAAGACATTGCGTAATTACTATTCGATTAACACGCGTCGTCTCGTACTATATACATATTCTTTAAAATATCATGCTCGAGAGGATAGGAAGAATCACATACCTTCTTGGCGAAATCCACGCCAAGTTGAATATGGCCTTGCAGAGAATCGGCGTATAACGATCAAATCGTCTATCAGCGTCTAGATTATCTTGTACAAAGCTCTAGCGAGAGGGTTCTCTATTCATGGAAAATTTGGGCAGCACTTCCCTGCCGGTGAGCTACTCAAGTCTCTGTGAAAGCAGTTCTATGTAAATCTGATTCTATTATTCTTCTTTTAAACCCTTCTTTGTGATATCGGTTCAATTCTATTCTTTAATATCCTTCTAAGTATTTATACTTATTCCTACACTTATGCAGTATGTATATTCTAATTACAAAGGGAGGATAAGGTTATTTACCTCGATAAGCCCAATATTATCCAAGTTAAGCGTCGCTCACGAGCAAGGTTTAGCTCCTAATTTATGCGCTCAGATAGCCCAGAACCCTAGAAGTTCTACACCACTTCTACTTAAATACTATAAAGGATTTGGGCTAGGGTAATTTGGGCATTATAACAATACTTGGAAGACAACATTTCTACCAAGGGAGGGGGGTAGTGTTTCGGTTAGGGCTTGCTTTAGAGGGGGGGGGGGGGCTCTCGGCCAAGCCACTAAGGCTAGAGGGGGGGGAGGTGTTGGACGAAAACACAACAAGAGAAGGGAGGGATTTTTAACACTTAGAAAATATTTGGATGAAGAAGTTCATCAACATAGAGGGGTATTTATAGGTCAAGCATTGGCCAACCAATGGCCAAGATGATGCCAAGTGCAAGGCAAGTGTAGGGTGAGGATTTAGGCAAGTGTCCATTCTATCTACTACACAAAATATCCTACCAACTCCTTGACAAAATAGGCTCCAATTCGTCCCACTTGTTACCACCCAACGTCCCCAATGAGAGGGTGACAAGTGTCGCCCTCTCGTTGGTCCAAAATGTTTCGTCTCTCGGAAAAATCCGCAAAAATTAGAAATGACATAGCCGTAATTTATCCTACGCGAGTTGTGTAAAACGTTTCGTCGAAAAACGACTCTAATCGGGTGTTGTGCACAAAGTGAAATTCGGCCCTTACACTTTAAGCTTCAATTTTTCTACGTACGTCCTTACGTACATACTCTGGAAATACGGGGTATAACACTTTATCTTAAGGAATCATGCTAGAAGAGGAGATAGTTCACATACCTTTTCGGCTAAATCCACAAGCTAAGCCGAATACACCGTACGTAGAAGTGTCAACCTATAATGGCCACAACAAGGCTATCAACTTCTAGTCTCTATGTAGAATAATACTAAGTATTTAGTCTCTAATTCTACGGAAAATCGGGCAGCACTTCCTTTGTTTCTACTCACTTTGCCACTTTTTTCAAGGCCGAATACAATAACAAACAAGCCACATTTAAGGCTCCAATCAACAACCAAACAAAAGGGGATTACACGCCTTACAATACGTGTAAAATTCCGCCCCACAATTCATACGAAGTAGTTCAATACTTACTAGTCATTCTCGGCCAACAATGACTCAACACAAGACCTTTCCAATTCTTTTCCAATTTCAAGTTCTTAGGTCAACATGTTACTTAGTCATAAACAACTTCAACAACTAAAATTTCCTTCTTTATTCAACATGCGACGACTTAAACTAATAATCAACTTGAATTCAAATCTTAAAGCTAAACATGCTAGTTTTCGGATTAGGGTTCCAATAGCCCATAAACATCTCAAACTTCATACTATATAACACATGCTTGCTAAGATCCATAGCTTCTGACAATAAGTAAGTCTTAACTTACTAAAACGACAAAATTTATACCTTTCCAAGCCCTTAAAATTTCCAAGATCCAAAGTCGCGCCTTAGAAATTCTTAGCTCCTTTCCTTAAGTTCCAATCCGCTCCAAGCATTCCTTAGAAGCCTATGAAGAACTCATCTTCAAGTTCCAACTTCAAAGTTGAAGAACTCCTTCGGTTTCCGCCTTGCGACTAACGTGAAAACTCCGTTTTTCCAAAATCTTTCTATTGAGATAACCTTTCAACACCCTTAGGAACATTGGGTTTAAGTCTTGTGGCTAATGGATCAAAACTACAAATTTTTCTCCTTTCTTTTCTTGCAAACCCGAGAGCACACATGGGCACACACAAGCTCTCTCAATTTTTCTAAGTGTAGAAATGCCAAGTCTTGCTACTAGTTAGTATATAACACATATTGGAGGGCTTAGACTTAAACAAATGTGAGGCTTGGATTAAAATCACATGGATCAAGCCTAAGTGGCAAGTTGACTAGTCAATTATGTCAAGCTTTGAAGACTTATCTTCCAAGAGGTTCAATGACCAAAATACCCCTCCTCTAATTCGACCAAGACCACTTATGGGGGTGCCACGTGTCGCCCTCTCATTCGTCCATAAAATTCCGTAACCCTCGTGGGCCCCACAAAACGTAAAATTCCTCGGGTGGGCCCCACGTGACCAAATCCGTAAAAATAAATTTCCATAATATTAATAAGTTCCTTACTCTTCAAATAATGCATTTTGAGAATCCAATTCTCAATAACGAACATTTTTCCTTTCCGACGTCCGGAAGATTTTCCGTCGGAAAAACAATTCTTCCTTTCGTACCAATTTCCAAGTCTTGTTTCCTTTCGTACATTCTCTTTTACATGTTCTGGACTTACGGGGTGTAACATGTACCTCTACCTGCGGTATGAACGCAGCCCCCCGAAGGAGGTCGATAACAGTACCAAGTATGTGGCGAAAATCTTTGTAAATGAAATCATAGTAGTCTATGTAAGCGGGAGACATGTATGATAACCAAACTCTGATTCACAATAAAGAAGCGATCATGTCAAGTCGGGGACTCGCGCCTCAAGTCATCACTCAAATATAACTATGGGTCTCACGCCCACATCAATCATGCGTGGAATACGCCCGCCAGCTTGGCGATCCATGATATAAAAGCACGAGGAATACATATGAACACGGGTCCACTGTGTTCTAATAAAACCGTCTGGGGTAAATGCGAAGGCATAGCGACTACTAACACCATAGTACTAACAAGGTCATAAAGCGTATCATGAGATCTGTCTAGGCCGTCACATGATCAAAGCGGTCCTGCGCGCGATATCGATGTGCGCGTCTAGCCACGGAACTCCTCGCGACTCGCGTAGGCCAACCTCGTAGGCCGCGTGAGGTATAACCCACGTCGGTAGCTACTCCGGCATCCGCTGGACTCACGATCGCGTAGCCCGTAGACCGCGTGACCATAAGGCCGCGCTAACACGGAACTCTTGTAGCTCGCATAGGTCCCTGGACCGCGTGAGGTATTCTCGAATCATGGTCCCGGACCGCTTTGAGTCTACCCGCGTCGGAGGCGACAACCTCGGAAACATGTCAAGGTGAGTGGTACAATACCAACATAACGGTGATAGTTAAACAACTTAAGCGCGATCGAAACCGCTTTACAAACATCGCGAATCTTAACACCGTAGCATCCTAGCATGTTTACTTAACAAATCAACAAGAAAGTATTACAAGGCTATCACGAACCAACACAATCAAGTTATACACACGAGGTACTTTCTACTATATGATTAACAAGATCGGGTTTTATCCCCAAAGTACTTCATACATTAACTCTTTAAAAGATCGTTACTTTAACAAAGTCACCTGATACGTGGTATATGAAAATAGAGTGATTATCTTTTGAAGTAGATCAAAACACTTCTCTTTGTAAAATCAAGTAACAACGTTCTTTTCCAAGCGTTCAAGTTTGCCTAATTTCATTTACTCGAGTTTCTCATTTTGAAAGGTTTAGTAGTTCATAGTTTTAATCCTTTAAAACCGTTTGAAAACATATACCTTATGTGTGAGTAGGTTATTCTTGTTCATAACAATCTTATTACAGTGACCATGATCTAAGAAATGTAATATCATTTTGTCTCATCTTAGCTTATGCGGATGGAAGTTTCTACTGGTTTTAATAATACCTTATTTGTCAAAACATTTCCCTTTATTAGCGCTGCTGTGGTTTGTTCGATACTTATTATGATTTCCGAAATCAGTAAAACATTATTCCTTTAAAAAAAACCAAGTACTCATTACTCACGAATGAGGTTTCACACTTTTTAACAAAATTCAATTAAGTCAAGTCTCTTTATCTTTTAAGATCAAGTCTCTTAACTTCTTAAATCAATAAATCATTCTTTTATCTCTCTTAGTAGTTATACCTAACTTCCCATAAAGCTAGTATAACTCTTAAGCTTTTAAAACCAAGTATTACTCTTCTTTCAGAATGATTCTTTTGAAATACTTCAAGTTCTTTATTATCACACATCAAGTCAGTTATAAGTCAAATCAGTTACATTTTAAAACCATAAAGCATTTTCTTACATACGTAAATTGTTATAACTGACTTCCGTAAAGCGTTATAACACTTTATGTTTTAAATAATCAAATACATTTAACACATGTCGTCTACCGTACTACATAGTTATACACATATCATGCTAGAAACGGATAGGAAGAGGTTCACGTACCTCGCGGCGATTATCGACTAATAGCAAAGCGCTCCAGTACCTCAAGCGTGGCTCTCGCCAAGCCAGTAGATCACGCCATACGTAGTACTTGACCTATAGAGGCCACAATGTCGCCTATTAACATCTAGATCTCAGCGTAGAATATTCTCTGAGAAAATTCGGCACCTCCCCACAGCGGCGCGTAAATCTCTCTATCGAGCCAGGCTGCGAAGCCAACGGGGTTTCCTCGTCGGGCGTGTGCGGTTCTACTTCACGGTAATGCTACATAAGTCTCTTATGTCTGATCTATGTAATTCTGATTCGATTCTCTTTCTTTAAATTCGGGCTTAAGTCAAAAGACATTGCCATGAGACTATGTTGATTCTATGTATAGTATACTTCAACTATATACTACAACAAGTAATTTCCAATTCCAATAGGGGACAAGATTATTTACCTCGATAAGCCCAAAATTATCAGAGATAAAAGTCGATCACGAGCAAGGTTTAGCTCTAAGCGCGCGCTCGACCGCTCAAACAACCGCCAGAAGTTCTCGCAGCTTCTGTAACACTTCAACCAACTATGAAGGTTTTCCTTAGGGTTTCGGTTTGAGACAAAAAGGACATAAGGTAGTATTTAGGGCTCTGCGTATAGAGGTATCTTTGGAATACTACAAGGTAAGGCTAAGGTATTTTGGGTATAGCAACAATACTTGGAGAGTATTTCTACGAGGGGGTATTTTATGAGAACAACTAGGCAAGGGGTACCAGCAGCCTACTAGGAAGGGGGTGGGTCTCGGCCACACCATGGGAGGGTGCTAACTCTCGGCCAAGGGCCTCGCGAAATGGGAGGGCTTTGAGACAAGGAAGTGAGGTGGATGAAGAAGTCTTCAAAGGGGAGGGGTATTTATAGGTCAAGCAAGGGCCAACCAATGGCCAAGATCATGCCAAGTGCAAGGCAAGGGTAGGGTGAGGATTTAGGCAAGTGTCCACTCTATCTACTACACAAAAAATATCCTACCAACTCCTTGACAAAAAGCCAACCAAATCGTCCAAAAGCGCCCCGCCGCGACTTGAGGGTGACAAGTGTAAGCCCTACCGTTGGTCAAAAATATTTCGTCTCTCGGAAAAATCCGCAAAAATTAGAAATGACATAGCCGGAATTTTCCCTTCGCAAGTTGTGTAAAACATTTCGTCGAAAAACGACTCTAATCGGGTGTTGTGCTCAAAAAAAAAATTTGTCCAAGCCAACTTTAAAGTTCAAACTTTTCTACGTACGTCCTTACGTACATACTCTGGAAATACGGGGTATAACACTAGCTCCCCATGAAGACCTGCACCTACGATGAGGGATGTCGAGGGCACGTTATGGCCATGCTTATCTGATGAGGATTAGGGGCATGCGGCGCGTTATATATATATATGTATTGTGTATGTATGCGGCGGTGAGGTGGGATGCCGCGGCGCGTCCGTGGTTATATTTTACACTTATAGTGTGGCGGTGATGGGGATTCCGCGACGCGCTTTGATATTTGTGTGACTTGATCGCGTCAGTTGGCGGGTAGTATATCGTCCCTCATAAAGGGCGAATTATGTTATGAAAGATAAGTAAGTTAGATGGTAATGACCTTAATGACTTCTCTAAGTATATACGTAAGATATGGCTATAACTCTTAATGGAATGGAAAAGATAATGATGTGTAATTAAGTTCATAAGTGGTAATGACACGGCGATGTCTCGGTATGTACTTTTATACTTGCCCTGTCATTCTTTTCTCTGATTATGATCATTTCTTGTACTTTATTTTTGTTCCATATTAAATTTTGTTATGCGGCCCCTTGAAGTGCGTTAAATGTCATGAGTTTAGGTACTGATTGTGGATCATGAGCTTGGGATCTGGTTGAACATTTTGAGATGGCTCGATGTTAGGAGTTGTCATGGCTATGTATATTGAAGTGCAGCGGGGCCTTGTCGTCATAGTATTTGTTCAAATCTTAGAGTGCATGTATTCATCTAAATTTGGGTGGCTAGAGTTGTTTTACATTGTTAAGCAGTGTAGACCACTTTTGGGTAATTTTTATGTTATGGCGACCTTATCGGCAGCCTTGGTTTAAAAAAAAAGTGTTATTTATCTTCATGATTTATTATGTTTTATGATTAGAAGGGTGCCCGGTAGGGCACGATGTGACTTAGGGTCGAATCGTGACAAAAGTGATATCGAGGCGATTAGTCCTCGGAAAGTGTCTATAGGCCGTGTCTAGTAAGTCTTGATTATTGGTGTGTTGTGCACCACATCTATGTCGGAGGCTGCGGGACATTTAGGATTGCTTTCCATTCTTCTCACTCACGAGATCGTGCGATGAAATTTGTGTCGTTAGGGTCGTCTCTCCTAACGAGTTATGTTGATGCGACTACGAGAAAGCGTGATGACCGGGAAGGACTATGTGGATTGCGTATCGGGTTGGTAATGATTATAGTATAGTTGGTATTGTGATATACATCTATACGGAGTTATGTATGAAATCGGGCGTGTTGCCTAGAATGATTTTAGATTACGAGTTGGTAAAGACTAACTAGATCAGGGAAGGTATGGAGCAGTTAATGAATTCTCGCCAGGTCTTGTGTTTTATTTTTAGATAATTGGGAAAGGATGAGGTATGCGAATAGAGGCGGTGAATGTTATACCCGTATTTTCCAGTATATGCGTGAGGCGTGCGTCACGAAAGTTTAACCTTAAAGTAGGCAATGGAGCGTTTTTTTGGCCTGACTCATTAAAGGATCGTTTCGGCCGAAGCGTTTTACACAACTTCGCGTAGGATAAATTCGGCTATGTCATTTCTAATTTTTGCGGATTTTTACGAGGCGAAACACTTTGGACCAGCGAGAGGCGACACTTATCACCCTCTCATTGGTGGATGTGAAGCGGCGTTAGGCGGAGTGGATGGCCATTTTGTCAAGTAGTTGGTAGGAAATTTTCTCTAGTCCATGGATAAGGTCACATTGACAAATCAACACCTTACACTAGCCTTGCACTTGGCATAATCTTGTCCAAATGTTGGCCATCCCTTGACCAATAAATACCCCTCTTATGATGAAGAGTTCTTCATTCACAAACAAACTTTCCAAGTCTAAAATCCTTCCCTCTACCTTGTAGCTTTTCGTCCAAACACTCCCCCCACTTTTGAAGCTTGGCGAGGCAACCCCTAGCCTGGCAGAAACCTACCCCCCCTCCCTTGGTAGAAAAGTTGCCTTCTAGTATTGTTATAATGCCCAAAATACCCTAGCCCAAATCCCTTTGTACTTAGTAGAAGTTGTGAAGAACTTCTAAGGGTTCTCGGAGCGTACAAATTAGGAGCTAAACCTTGCTCAGGAGCGATGTTTAACTTGGTTAATTTTTTGGGCTTATCGAGGTAAATGAACTTATCCTTCTTTTGTAATTAGAGTACATACTGTAGAAGTATAAGAATAAGTATTAAAATACTTAGAAGAATATTACAGAATAGAATTGAGTATTATCACGATGAAGGGTATAAAGAAGAATAATTGAACTATACTTACATGGAATTTGTTTTCTGATGAACTTATATAGCTCAGGGTAGGGAAGTCTGCCCGACTTTCCGTAGAATTGAGAACCCTCTGTTTAGAATGACCTACAGAGTAGTCTAGACTTTGATAGATGTCTGTGACTATTATAGGCTGATTCTCTGCGCGCGACATATTCGACTTGGCAGGTGGATTTTCGCCAAGAAGGTATGTGATTCTTCCTAAAGCATGATATTTTAAAATATATATATATAGTACGGTAGACGTACATGTGTTAACTGAATAATAACTACGGCAATGTCTTTTGACTTAAGCCTGAATAATAACTACGACAATGTCTTTTGACTTAAGCCTGAATAATACTTACGGCAATGTCTTGCGACTTAAGCCTGAATAATAAAGATCTTAAAAAGTCTTTCAAAAGAATTATAAAACAGTTTTGAAAGAAGAAGAATATTTGTTTTTAAAACAAGAAGCTTAAGGGTTATACTAGCTTTATGGGAAGTTAAGTATAACGACTTAAGTTTTATAAAAAGGAACAGTTTACTTATGTGTTTATAAAAGACTTGTATTGATTTCTGAAAGGTATAATAAGATGGTTTTGATGAGTAGACATATTGTGATGTTATGTGTTAGTATCTTGTAACGTTTGTGTAAAGAGGTCAGTCTTACTTATGCTTATGTTGTTTAAACTATAAGTTGTTATGTTAATACTATATCACTCGCCTCTTGAGATGATCTGGGGGTTAAAGCGCCTCCGATGCGGGGTAGACTCGGTGATGCAGGACCATGATTCGAGAATACCTCATGCGGGTCGGGGGCCTATGCGGGCTACGAGTTCCACGTTAGTGTGCGGGGTTATGCCTCATGCGATTACATGTGTCCGTGCGGACAGCGAGTCGGGGCGATGCAGGAGTAGCTACCCTCGATGCGGGGTTATACCTCATGCGGGCCTATGTGAGTGGCCTATGCGGACTACGAGTCGAGTTAGGCTTGCGGAATGATAATATGGGCGAGTGGCCTGCCCGATCATTCGCGACCTAGAAAAGACACATTCTGATTTACTATTGTTACTCTTGTTTATGATGTGCACTATGTGCGGTTACATTAGTTGTTTGATGCGTATTTGTAAAATTGGTTTTGAAGTGATATGATTTCATTTAAGTACTTCTGATTTCACATACTTGGTACTGTTGTCTTGACCTCGCCGAAATGCGTTCATGCGCGGTAAGAGCGGCAGTCTTAGATCCACGTCCTTAGGATCTTTGCTTTGGTGTCGGGAGCTCCGTCTTCTCGGAGGCTCTACTTTTAGGTATGATCTCCTGTATTGTAGATAGTTTTGTACATTCGGGGTATGGCGGGAGCCTGTCGCCATAGTGGTTTACTTCTTTAGAGGTTTGTAGTCTATTGTACATTTGGGATGTAGCGCAAAACTTGGTTTATATATATTATCTTAGAAAGCGACTTTTCTCATATAAGCGTGTCTAAATTTTCATTTGATTCATGTCTTGTTTTATATTCGCTGATTTTCTACGATGTATGACTACTTGGGTGCCGGGTAAGGCACCGATCCACGAACCGAGCAGGTCGCGACAAAAGTGGTATCGAGCGATTAATCCTCGGAAAGTGTCTACATCTGCGTATCTAGTAGAGTCTTGATTATCGGTGTGTTGTGCATACGCAATAATCGAGGAGGCTATAGGATATTTAGGATTGGTTTCCATTCTTCTCACTCTGAGATCGTGCTTTAGAGGCATGTTATAGGTCGGACCTACAACGTATTCCTTTTACATGCTGATTATGCCTCGCGTAAAGCGGCCGGGCCCGGAAGGGCAAAGCGGCGAGGAGGCTGCTACCGTGACAAGAGTCACGAGGGCTCGAGCCGATCTATGCAGGCAGCGGCGAGTTCCGCAGCGCCGCCGACCGAGAGGTTTAGGAGCGCGGCGATGGGCGAGAGACCACGGTACCTACGCCTCGGTCCGCGGCTGGAGGCGGATGAGATGGGTTCTGAAGATGGCGATTCTTGGCGGGATCGTGGCGAACATGAGGCGGTGGATCGGCGATTCGATTCGGCCCGATCGCGCGTGGATTCACGAGGCGAATAGTTTGAGGCTACGGGATTTCTGAGTTGTAGCCGCGAGTTTCTGGTCGAGCCGGAGGATGATCGCGAGGAGTTCATGCATCGGCTCTGAGAGGATCGTGCGGGTGATCAGGCCTCGAGCCGAGTCGTGACGCCGGTTCCATCGGTGCGTGATCTGCGATCGATTGGTTTTGATCGTGGGAGCTTTCGGGAAGCATGCACCTCGGCAATATGGGATGAGTTTGGAGGCCTTTCTCCTCACTTCTTTCCTCGCGGATGAGAGGGCGGCGATAGATTTTTGTTCTTTGAGGCGAGAGGAGCGCCGTTAGGGAAGTCTGGCGTTGAGTTTGATTCGTTGGCTCGATATGTCCTGCGTTGGTAGCGAATGGAGGGCGAGTGCATCGTTACGTCGCGGGCTGAAGCGATTATATGGCGAGTCTTGTGAGGTGTGGCTCTTGACGAGCATGTATATTACGTATGCGAGCTCGCGCGCCTTTGGGATGCGAGGCGTAAGCGGCGAGTTGTGAGCATCGAGAAGAAGGCGGGGCGGGAGGGTCTTTGGTGGCTACTCGTGGTGGCGGCCTCGGCAGCGATCTAGATTTGTACCACGGCGGCTCGAGCACTCTGCGTCGTCCTCGGCCGCGGCGAGTATTCGGCGAACCGGGGCCCGGGGCTTGAGCGTCAGGCGGCGAGTGCGGCGATCGGGACCACCCGCCGGTGTAGCGTCACGGTAGATCCATTCACGGGAAGTGTGATGCGCCGAGGAGCTTATTCTTGTTGTGGCGGCGGGAGTCACTGCGAGGCTGTCGGCCGAAGCGATCTTGGTGGTAGGGCTCGGCTACGAAGTGCATTGCGGTTCTTCGTCCCCTCTGATTACACGCCCGGGCGAGTACTCGTGGACCCGGAGTCGCGGCGAGGTCGTGGCGCGGTGTCGATTCTAGCGGTCCTCGAGCGCATTTATGCCTTGTCGGCCGGTAGGTAGGATCGGGAGGCCTCACTTTGATGTAAATCCGCAGTACCTTATCGGTTTAGGTTTGATGTGTATGCCTTGATAGATCTTGGTTCTACTCGTCCTATATATCTCCCACTTATTGCTAGTAGGATAGGGATAGAGCACGAGTCCATGGACCACTTTCGAGGTAGCTACGCTGAGTGGGTGATTCGGTGGTAGCTCGGCGGGTATATAGGGCTTGTCGGTGACCGTTTGTAGTCGTCGGACCACTGGCGACTTGATAGAGTTGGACATGGTGATTCGATGTGATCATGGGTATGGATTGGCTGGCTTCTTTACGCCAATGTAGCTCTTAGGGAGAAGTAATGCAGTTCGGTTTCACGAGGCCGGTTGTTGTGTGGGAGGAACAACTGTATCGGAGGTAAGTTTATTTCTTACCTCAAGGCTAGGAAGATGGTGCGAGAAGGGTATATCTACCATCTCGTTGGGTGTTTGATCACGAGTGCGGTGCAGATTTTGATCGATCGATGAGTCGAGAGAGTTCCCGGGCGTGTTTCGAGACGACCTCGGGTATCCCTCACGAGAGGAGATAGAGTTTTATGTCGGCGTCTTTGCGGACACTCGGCCTATTTCCATTCCGCCATCTGAGAATGGCTTTGCGAGTTGAGAGAGTTGAAGGACCAGTGCGAGATTTCTTTGGAGAAGGGCCATCAGGCGATGTTTCTCGCACGAGGAAGCGCGGTATTGTTCGTGAAGAAGAAGGGCGGGGCCTGCGCATGTGTGTTGATTCTGACGGTGAACAAGGTGACCATTAAACAGATACCCTTCCGGGATTGATGATTTGTTCGACCCGATTGCGAGCGCGAGATGTTTCTCAAGATTGATCTGCGATCGGGCTATCATCGAGTTAGTCGAGAGGTGGATGTCCACTAGAATTTGCATTCGGACCGGTACAAGCATTATGAGTTGGTCATGTCTTTTGGGTTGACGATGCTCGTGGTATTCATGGATTTGATGAACGAGTGTTCAAACCATTTTGGACACATTTGTGATAGTGTTCATTGATGATATCTTGGTTTATTCGCTCGAGCGGGAGCATGCGGAGCATTTGAGGCTTGTCTTGTGATTCTCGGGACAGCGATTATCGCCAAGTTTTCCAAATGTGAGTTTTGGTTGACTTGGTGGCTTTTCTTGGGCATATTGTGGGTGATGGCATTAGTGGATCTGGCGAATCGAAGCGATCGAGGACTTGGCCTGAACCTCTACTCCGACCAGTGCGCGATTTTAGGCCTTGCGAGGATATTATCGGTTCGTAGAAGTTTGCTTCTATCTGCACCATTGACTGGTGACTCGGAAAGCGGCTAAGTTTGATGGTGATGCTTGTGGCGGTTTCGATTCTTTGAAAGAGGCGGCGACCGCCCCGTTCTTACTCTTCGGAGGGTCGGATGGTTATGTAAATTGTATTGTGATCGTCGGGCATCGGTGGGATGTGTGTTGATGCGGCGGGGGTAGAGTTATAGCGTCACGCGTCCGGCGTCTTAAGAAACACGAGGAACTACCCGCGTGATTTGGGTTAGCGGCGGTGATTCGCTTTGAAGATGCAGGCACTATTTGTATGGGGTTCACGTGGATATTTATCTGAGACCACAGAGCCTCGGTATATCTTCGGCCGAGGAGTGAACTTACAGCGAGGCGGTGGTTAAAGTTGCTTAAGGATTACGATGTTGATATCTGTACCACGAGGAAGGCGATGTTGTGGCGGATGCTCTTAGTCGTAGGTCGATGGGAGCCTATCGGATGTGCGACTAGAGAGGAGGGCATGGTTCGTGATTTGCATCGGTTAGCGAGCCTTGGTGTCCGTTTGATTGATTACGATAGCGGTGGGGTTAGAGTTCGTGAGGTTGCGAGTCTTCCGTCGTCGAGGAGGTGAAGAGCAACGGTTTGAGATCGGTTTTGATTCGGTATCGTGATCTGACTCTTCGTGAGGAAGGGTCCTTTTGAGTAGCTTTGATGGGGTGCTAAGATTTGAAGCGAGTTGTGTGTTCCGGATGTTTGAGACTTGGCGGAGTTCTTGGGGAAGCACGTGCGTAGCGCGTTACTCTGTCCACGTCGAAGTCGACCAAGATGTACCACGACCTTAGATCGTGTATTGGTGGGATGGCTTGAAGAGGGCGTTGCGAGTTCGTAGCTCGGTGCGTGTTGTCGGCGGTGAAGGTAGAGCACGGAGGCACGGTGGTTTTATTCTGACGATAGAGATCCGGGCACGGAAGTGGGAGGTGATCAACATGGACTTAATCGCGGGATTGCCTCGCTTTCGGAGGAGACATGATTCTATATGGGTTATCGTCGGGTGTGAAATCAGCCCACTTTCTTCCGTCGGGGCGACTTTTGGTGAGATTATGCGGACTTTACATCAGAGATCGTCGGACTGCATGGAGTCCCTATTTCGATCATATCGAGAGGAGCCCGGTTCGGCTAAGCGGAGAGTCCTTCGAGAAGGGTTTGGGGGCGAGTGAGCACGATCTGCATTCCATCCGCGAGCAGAGCGGACGGTGAGTGCACTATCGGACTCTTGAGGATATCTTTGCGAGCCTATGTTATCGACCGAGGTAGCTGGGAGGATCATTTGCCTCTAGTTGAGTTTGCATATAATAATAGCTACCACTCCGGTATTGAGATGGCGCCTTATGAGGCCTTGTATGGGAGGAAGTGCGGTCGCCCGATAGGCTGGTTCGATGTGGCGAGTGCGATTAGTGGGACGAATTTGGTGCGGCGAGCGATGGATAAGGTGAAGCTTATCCGGGAGAGGTTCTTGGCGCTTCGAGTCGGCGAAGTCATATCACGAGATCATCGTCGTCGGCATGCAGGTTCGAGTTGATGATTGGGTTTTCTGAAGGTGTCACCCATGAAGGGTGTGATGAGATTCGGGAAGAAAGAAACTTCGGCCAAGGTACATTGGGCCTATCAGTTGTCGCGAGGTAAGCAAGGTTACTCTGAGTTGAATCTGCCGTTCGTCTGGAAGCGGTGCATCCGTGTTTCATGTTTCTATCTTTGAGAGATGTATCGGGGATCCATCTAGGGTGCATCCGATTGGCGATGTCGGTGACGAGGGGTTATCGTATGAGAGATTCCCATAGCGATAATCGATCGTCGAGTTAGGCGTCTGCGGACGGGGCGTGGCTTCCGTCAAAGTTACGTGGCGGAACGAGCTCGAGGAGGAGATGGCGTGGGAAGGCGAGGAGGACATGAGGCGAAGTATCCTCACCTATTCCCACACCTCCGGGTAATTCACTTTCCTACTTATAAATTTCGTTATCGTTTATGCCTAAGTGTTGTTACGTGGCCATGTGTGGCATTTGCAAGCTGTTTAAGTTCTGAAGAATCTTATCGTTAAGCTGTCTTGGGAAGGAACATTCGGGACGAATGTTTCTAAGGAGGAGAATGTTATACCGTATTTTCGGAGTATATGCGTGAGGCGTGCGTCACGAAAGTTTAACCTTAAAGTAGGCAATGGGCGCTTTTTTGGCACTGACTCATTAAAAGGATCGTTTCAGGCGAAGCGTTTTACCTGACTCGCGTAGGATAAATTCCGGCTATGTCATTTCTAATTTTTGCGGATTTTTAGAGGCGAAACACTTTGGACCAACGAGAGGCGACACTTGTCACCTCTCATTGAGTGGATAATGAAGCGGCATTAGGCGAGTGGATGGCCATTTTGTCAAGTAGTTGGTAGGATATTTTGTGTAGTGGATGGATAAGGGCACTTGGACAAATCTTGACCTTACACTTGCCTTGCACTTGGCATAATCTTGGCCATAGGTTGGCCATCCCTTGACCTATAAATACCCCTCTTATGATGAAGAGTTCTTCATTCACAAACAAACTTTCAAGTCTAAAATCCTTCCCTCCACCTTGGCTTTTAGTCCAAACACTCCCCTCCCTTTTGAAGCTTGGCGAGGCAACCACTGCTTGAAACCTACCCCTCCTTGGTAGAAAAGTTGCCTTCTAGTATTGTTATAATGCCCAAAATACCCTAGCCCAAATCCCTTTGTACTTAGTAGAAGTTGTGAAGAACTTCTAAGGGTTCTCGGAGCGTACAAATTAGGAGCTAAACCTTGCTCAGGAGCGACGTTTAACTTGGTTAATTTTTTGGGCTTATCGAGGTAAATGAACTTATCCTTCTTCTGTAATTAGAGTACATACTGTAGAAGTATAAGAATAAGTATTAAAATACTTAGAAGAATATTCTGAGAATAGAATTGAGCTGTTATCACGATGAAGGGTATAAAGAAGAATAATTGAACTATACTTACATAGAATTTGTTTTCTGATGAGACTTATATAGCTCGCGGGGTAGGGAAGTCTTTGCCCGAGCTTTCCGTAAATTGAGAACCCTCTGTTTAGAATGACCTCTGAGTAGTCTAGACTTTGATAGATATGCGTGACTATTATAGTGATTCTCTGTAGCGCGACATATTCGACTTGGCGGTGGATTTTCGCGAAGGTATGTGATTCTTCCTAAAGCATGATATTTTAAAATATATATATGAAATGCGGTGAAGGCGTACATGTGTTAAGCGAATAATAACTACGGCAATGTCTTTTGACTTAAGCTGAATAATAACTACGGCAATGTCTTTTGACTTAAGCTGAATAATACTTACGGCAATGTCTTGCGACTTAAGCTGAATAATAAAGATCTTAAAAAGTCTTTCAAAAGAATTATAAAGCAGTTTTGAAAGAAGAAGAATATTTGTTTTTAAAACAAGAAGCTTAAGGTTAAGTATAACGGCTTAAGTTTTATAAAAGGAAACGATTTACTTATGTGTTTATAAAAGACTTGTATTGATTTACGAAAGGTATAATAAGATGGTTTTGATGAGTAGACATATTGTGATGTTATGTGTTAGTATCTTGTAGCGTTTGTGTAAAGAGTCGAGTCTTACTTATGCTTATGTTGTTTAAACTATAATTTGTTATGTTAGTACTATATCACTCACCTCTTGAGGTGATACGAGTTAAGCTTCCCTCCGTCTGCGGGGTAGACTCGGTGATGCAGGACCGTGATTGAGAATACCTCATGCGGGTCGAGGGCTATGCGGGCTCAGAGTTCGAGGTTAGTGTGCGGGGTTATGCCTCATGCGGTCTATGTGGCCATGCGGACAATGAGTCGGGGCGATTAGGAGTAGCTACCCTCGATGCGGGGTTATACCTCATGCGGGCCTATGTGAGTGGCCTATGCGGACTACGGGAGTCGAGTTAGGCTTGCGAGAATGATAATATGGCGAGTGGCCTGCCGTTCATTCGCGGCCTAGAAAAGACACATTCTGATTTACCTATTGTTACTCTTGTTTATGATGTGGCACTAATGTGCGATTACATTAGTTGTTTAAATGCGTATTTGTAAAATTGGTTTTGAAGTGATATGATTTCATTTAAGTACTTTCTGATTTCACATACTTGGTACTGTTATGCTTGACCTCCTTGAGGGCTGCGTTCATCTGCGAGTAAGAGCAGCAGTGCTAGATCCACATCCTTAGGATCTTTGCTTTCTTGTCGGGAGCTCCATCTTATAGGAGGCTCTGCTTTTAGGTATGATCTCCTGTATTGTAGATAGTTTTGTACATTCGGGGTATGGCGGGCACTGTCCGCCATAGTGGTTTACTTCTTTAAGTGCGTAGTCTATTGTACATTTGGGATGTAGCGCAAAACTTGGTTTATATATATTATGCAGAAAGCGACTTTTCTCATATAAAGCGTGTCTAAATTTTCATTTGATTCATGTCTTGTTTTATATTTGCTGATTTTCTCGATGTATGACTACTTGGGTGCCGGGTAAGGCACGATCCACGAACCGGGCAGATCGTGTGATGAACCATAAGAAGACATGTTAAGAAACTTAGTGGAATACCATGTTAATATATTAAGCTCGTGGTAGGCTTAAGAGAATTATGCGGATGAGGTCGTATAGAGTAAGTAATGGTTGTTGTGATCGAGACAATATGGTTATGGTATTATGAGAAGTTTTGTACCGTTCTGAGGGGTGATAAGGTAGGCTTGGAGCATGGAAATTGCGAGCCTAAGAATGTTGAAGACATTGAGACCTTAGATGTACAAGGTCTTCCGGGTAGAAAGATTTATTATAGACTAAGAATAAGAGTTAAGTGCGGCGGGTCGGGGTGAGGACTGTGCGGGTCGCCCCATAGCTGGAATAGAGTGGGATCGGTTGGTAGTAGTTAAAGCTCGTGGCGAGTCCGCGAAGGTGCAAGGCCCAAGTCTAGTTAATTGTTCTACGGGTTCGTGGGCGCGTTCCACGGAACCAGTCGTGGCGGAAATGGCCTTATATTGTTTTATAGAGTGACTCGAGATTAGAGGCGAGAATCGGTATGGAAGTTATGTATGTATGCTAGTATGAGTTGGAAATGCGGAAAAATGCGACCGATGTAAGAAGATAGCAACCAAGTGTAAAGGAGTAGAGCTGAATCAATAAGAACCTTTGAGGTAACTACGCTAGTGAGTGTTTGGGGTGGTAGTGGCGGGTATATGAGAATTTCCGGTGATTATCTGATCGTCGGACCACTAGTAAACCTAGTAGAGATGATTCTGACGGACTTTGAGGTCATTATGAGTATGGACTAGTTGGCCGTGAGTGCCAAGGTTGACATCTTAGTATAAGTATTGTTATGTGGCCATGGGTGGCATATGTAGTATGAAGGAGTGCGATAAAGGAGACTATGTCGCTATCTAATTAGATTGGACTCGAAAGAACATTCGAGGGCGAATGTTTCTAAGGGGAAGAATGTTACACCCGTAACTCGAGGACATGTTTAAGAGAATGTATGTAAGGAACGAAGACTTGAAAAGTGCGAAAGGAAGAATTGTTTTAGGCGGAAAATCTTAGAGCGTCGGAAAGGAAAAATGTTCGTTGAGGAGAATTGGATTCTCAAAATGCATTAATTGAGGATTATGGAATGTATTCTCATTATGGAAATTTATTTCTGGATTTGGTCGTGTGGGGCCTGCAGAAATTTTACGTTTTGTGGGGCCCGCGAGGTTCTGAATTTTATGGATGAATGGGAGGCGACACGTGGCACCCCACTATAGTCTTGGACGAAATATTCAAGGGTGAAATGGTCATTTGACCAATGTGTAGATGACAAAGTCTTGCTAATTAAGAGCTTGATATTGTTGACTAAGTCGAGGGCCAGCTTGATCTCTTCCTCCAAACTTTACATGTGTTGTAATCTAGACCCTCCGATGTATTATATAAACATACTAGTAGCAAGACAAGGCTATTTTACACTTAGAAAAAATTGAAGAACAACATTGTTCTTGGAGCATTGCTCTCGGCTTTGAGCCTTTGTGAACAAGAAAATTTTGCAATTGTGATCCATTATTCACAAGACTTTAACCCAAGGTCCTAAGGGTATTGTAAGGATATCTCGATAGAAAGATTTGGAAAAACGCATTTTACGTTAGTCATGGCGGAAACGAGGTGTTCTTGACTTTGAATTTGGAAATAGAAGAGGAGTTTTCTGAGCTACAAGGGTTGCAAATAAGCGGATTGGAGCGTCGAAAAGGAGTTGGAGTTGCTAAGGATCGACTTAGGGTTTTGGATCATTTTGAGCTTAAGGAGGTAATAATCTTACGTCTTGCTATTATAATTCAAGATTTCATGTTGTAGTAGTTAGAAATGATCATGTGGATTATATTATGAAGAATGATATGTGTTATGGAATATTTGGATGGAATCAGAAAGTTGCATGATTTAGCCTTTAAGTTTGTAATTCAATTTAGTTACTAGTTTAGTAAATCGCGTGTTATCTAAGAGTTGATTAAGGTGATTATAATTGTTAAGTTGTTTATGACTATATAACATGTTAGACCTAAGAAGTTGGATTGAAAAAGAATTGGAAAGGACTTGTGTTGTTATATTGTTAGCGAGAATGGCTTTGAGTATTAAACTACTTGGTATGAATTGTGGGCGGAATTTTACGTATTGTAAGGCGTGTAATCCCACTGATTAGTTGGTATGTTGAGCCTTAAATGTGGCGTGTTTGGTTGTGTATTCGGACTTGAAAAGGTGGCAAAGTATGTAGAAACAAAGGAAGTCTTTGTCAGATTTTCCGTAGAATTTAGTGACTTTGCACTTAGAATATTCTCGTTGAAGCTAGAGGTTAATGGACGTAGTATGGCCAATTTAGGTTGAAGTACCAAGTATAGCGTATTATACTTGAAGGATGGAATAGCTAGCAAGGTTGAAGTACTTTGGAGCATTTTGCTTTTTGTCGATGTCGTCGCGGTATGTGAACCTCTTCCTTCCTTTGACATGATTGTATGTATGGAATATACATGTGGTATTAGTTAATGATTCATACTCTTAGAAGTTAAGAAGTATGTATGTTGATTTACTATATGTAAAGGTTATATACGAGTTATCTAAGTTCTTACCAAGTCTTATGGGGATGTTGGTAAGAGTCGTTAGGAGGTATTTGGAGCAAGTTGACTTGGCTAATTTCTGACACGAATGAGAATAAGTATCGAACAAGCCATTGCAGCGTTATAAAGGAAAATGTAATGACGATAAATTATATTAAAACAAGTAGAATTCTCCATCTGCATAAAAGCTAAGATAAGACAAAATTGTATTTCATTTTCTAGATCATGGCTGCTTTAATGAGATCAGTATAAACAAGTATAACCTATTCACACATATAAGGCATATGTTGCTTAAATTAAAGAGTTTACGTTATGAAGTGTTAAGACTATGAACTACGAAACTTGATTCTAAAAGATAAGAGACTTGAAGTATTTTGAAAGTATAAGTCTCTTGGTTATAAAAAGAATGTATTTGCCTAAAGTATAAAGTTAGTATAACGACTTTATGGGAAGTGGGTTATAATAGCTTTATGGAAAGTTAAGAGTGGTTTACTCTAAGTAATGATAAATGTTTTGAAATAAAGAAAGGCAAATGGATTTAAAAGCATCAATTGCTTAAGTTTTAAGGAAAGAAGTCACTGATTTAGAAAGTAGAATAATGTATTTCTAAAAGTGTAGTGACTTATGTAAAATGTAAACAAGCCTTGATACTACGGGTGTTAGTATCTTGGGGTTTTATATGAAAATGAGTCTTTTGAAAAGAATGTAAGCACGCAGTACTTTGGGTTAAATTCCCGGATTTTTATGTGTGAAACGAAAGTGCCATGAGTTTATAAAAATGGAAGTATAAAGGTTTAATGAACTTGCCTATGTTTGCTTGTGATAGCTTTGAGTGCAAGTATTATATGTTTACGTTGTCGTGACTCTCGGTTGGAGAATTGGTGTCTTGTTGTAAGTTTACTTGGGCGTGCAAGCGGTGATATGGGATTCCACGGGTATGCTTCCATTATGATTGATCCTTGGACATCTTATACGATGTGGGATTAGGGGCATGTGACGAGGCGGGTTAGATTCGGTTGTTTATTACCCGTGGCGTACTTATACGATGAGGATTAGGGGCATGCGACCATGCTATATACGACTATTACTCGTGGGCTAGCTCCCGTGAAGACATGTACCGCGATGAGGATTACAGGGGCGTGTTATATTATTACTCCATGGGCTAGCTCCCGTGAAGACCTGCGCCTCGATGAGGATGCGAGTGTTATACCGTATTTCAGTATATGCGTGGGGCGTGCGTGAAAAGTTTGGGCTTTAAAGTGGCTTGGCGATTTTACTTTGTGCCACGATTAGAGTCGTTTTTAACGAAGCGTTTTACTGACTTGCGAAGGAAAATTCGGCTATGTCATTTTAATTTTTGCGATTTTTAGGAGGCGAAGCGTGTTGGACCAGCGAGAGGCGCCATGGCACCTCTCGTTGGCGGTAAAGTGGGGCGGCACGTGGGGCGAACCAACCATGGAGTTGGTAGGATATTTGTGAGGTTTTAAGGAGTAGGGACTAGGGGGCACTTGGGCATATCTTGGCCTACACTTGCTAACACTTGGCTAGATCTTGGCCGTTGGTTGGCCTTTGCTTGACTATAAATACCCCCTTTGATGACTTCGTCCATTCCTAAACTTTCCTAAGTCTTGAAAGTCCCTTCCTCTCTCTTGTTGTGTCTCGTCCAAGAGTCCCTCTCCCTGAGAAGGCCCTTGGCGAGAACCCCTCCCATGGCGAGTACCCACTGAGTGGGGTTGGTAGAGGTATACACCACATGTGGTGTTGTCTCGCATAAATACCCCCCCTCTTGGTAGAAATACTCTCCAAAGTATTGTTACTATACCCAAAATACCTTAGCCGTATACCTTGTAGTATTCCAAAGATACCTCTATACGTAGAGCCCGAAAATACTACCGTATGTCCTTTTTGTCTCAAACCGAAACCCTAAGGAAATCTTCATAGCGAGTTGAAGTATATAGAAGAAGTTGTGTAGAACTTCTAAGGGTTGTTTGGAGCGGGTTGGAGCGCGCGGAGTAGGAGCTAAACCTTGCTCAGGATCGACATTATAACTTGGATAATTTTGGGCTTATCGAGGTAAATATTTTTGTCCTCTTATTGTAATTGGAAATTACATGTTGTAGGATTATATAGTTGAAGTATACTATATATAGAACTGAACATAGTTTGCGGCAATGTCTTTTGACTTAAGCCTGAATTTAAAGAAAGAAAGCTGACTGTAATTACATGGGTGTATTCTGATGAACTTGTGTAACATTCTTGTGAAGTAGAATTGTGCGCGTCGGTTAGGCGTATAAACCCCACTGGTTGGCTTGATAGTCGGCCTCGATAGAGAGGAGATTAGCGGTTGCGGGGAGAGTCTTTTAGAATTTTACGTAGAAAGTTCTGCGATAAGATCTAGATGTTAATAAAGCGCCTTGTGGCCTTATAGGTTGAAGTACTCGTATGGCGTGATCTACTTGGCTTAAGAGTAGGCGGCGGTTTGAGTTACTTGGGCGTTTTGCTATTAGTCGATGTCGTCGCGAGGTATGTGAACCTCTTCTATCTTTTCTAGCATGATATGTGTATAACTATGTAGTGCGGTAGACTTACGTGTGTTAAATGTATTTGATTGGTTTAAAACATAAAGTGTTATAACGGCTTTATGGGAAGTTGGTTATAACGACTTTATGTAGGTAAGAAAATGCTTTGTGGTTTCAAAAACTTAAGAGTTATAATAGCTTTATGGGAAGTTAGGTATAACGGCAGAGAGATAAAATGAATGATTTATTGATTTTAGAAGTTAAGAGACTTGATCTTAAAAGATAAGAGACTTGATCTTAAAAGATAAGAGACTTGACTTAATTAAATTAATATGAATTTTGTGTGAAACCTCGTTCGTGAGTAATGAGTACTTGGTTTTAAAAGGAATAATGTTTCTTGATTTGGAAATCGGAATGAGTATCGACAAACCAACTGCGGCGTTAATAAAGGGAAATGTTTTGATTAATGAAGTATTATTAAAACCGGTGAAACCTCAATCTGCGTAGAAGCTAAGATGAGACAAAATGATATTACATTTCCTAGATCATGGTTTGCTTAATAAGATTGATTATGAACAAGAATAACTACTCACATATAAGGCATATGTTTCTCAGTTGTTTAAAGAGAATTATATTCTTAAATGGATAAGACTATGAACTCTGAAACCTTTCTAAAATAAGAAATGTGAACATTTGAAATTAGGCAAACTTGAGCGTTTGGAAAATAATGTTGTTACTTGATTTTACAAAGGGAAGTGTTTTAGTTTACTTAAAAAGATAGTCACTCTATTTTATACTACGGGTATTGTGTGACACGTGAAAAGCGGATCTTTTAAAGAGTTAATGTATGAAGTACTTTGGGGATAGATATGCGAACTTGTTAGCATAAAGTACCTTGTGTGAATAACTTGATTGTGTTGGTTTGTGATAACGTAATACTTTCTTGTTGATTTGATAAGTAAACATGTTAGGATCTACGTGTGTTAGTATCTTGTGATTGTTATGTAAAGGGGTCATTCTTGTTGTGCTTACGTTGTTAAGCGTTAAGCGTTATCTTGTTATTGTATCACATACCCTTGACTTATTATCAGGGCTTGCTCCGCGATGCGGTCTATCGGCTATCGGTCTATGAGACTATGCGGGCGGCGGTATGCTCGAGTTGATCATTCGGGTGTTTAGCACGATGCGGGGATGCCTATGCGGTCTTTGAGGACTATCACGGTCTTTGAGGACTATGCGGGCTGCGGAAGTCGAGGCGGATCTGGGGTTAAGGCGCCTCCGTCTGGGGTATACCTCGAGGCGATGTGACCGTGATCGAGAATACCTCTTGCGGTGCGTGTGTGACCTATGCGGAGGCTGCGGTAAGTTCGAGGATAGGCGCGCGGTGATCTGCGAGCGAGTGGCGGCCGATCATGTAGTGCGATGCAGAAAGACCTCGTGTCTGATTTTGGCATTTTAGTCTTGTGGGTCTTAGTAGTCGGCTATGCCTTCGTACTTACCGTGCGGTTCTATTGTGATGACTTTGAGCGTGAGTCCACGACTTGACATATTGCTTATTTATTGTGAGCGTAGTTTGGTTATCATACATGTCTCTGCTTTATATAGACTTCATGATTTACATTTCTGATGTTATTTTGATTTCACATGCTCAATACTGTTATCTTGACCTCCTTGAAGCTGCGTTAACTTGCGCGAGTAAAGGTACACGATCGTTGATCCTCGCTCTTGGGTCCGATTCGGCGTTTGGGAAAGCTCAGTTTCTCGGAGGCTTATCTTGGTATAGTCCTGTTGTTGTAGGTGCTTACATTCGAGGGTATGGCGAGGCCACATCTGTCGTTGTTGTCATATCATTCGTAGAAGTGCATGTAATCTTGTTGTGGGCGGGTTGTAATGGGATGCTTGTTCAAATTGTAATTTATATATACTAAAGGTAGCAGTTTTGGTTGCTTTGTCTTGCTATTTCCTTTGTCTTATTGCATTGGCCGTATGTTATTGTTTTATGTTCCGATTACTACGATGTTGTATCCTTTGGGGTGCGGGGTAAGGCACGATCCACGGGCAGGTTAGTCGTGACAAAAGTAGTATCGAGCGATTAATCCTCGGAAAGTGTCTGACCGTATCGATGAAGTCTTGATTATCGGTGTGTTGTGCGCCTTTGATGTCGAGGAGGCTATAGGATATTAGGATTGGTTTCTATTCTTCTCACTCTGAGATCGTGCCTTAGAGTTGTGTTGTAAGTTGGACCCTAACGTATTTCTTTCCACTGCAGTTATGCCTCGCGTAGGCAAAGCCGGGCCGGGAGGCAAAGCGGCGTGAGAAGGCTGCGTGAAATCTGAGAGGTTCACGAGGCCGAGGCCCAACCATCACTTTGAGTTAGGTGCTCGTTCGGGGAGTTATGCTCGTCGCGGCCCAGCGAGTTTGCAGCGGCGGCGATTCCTCTGCGGCCATGATATTTGAACGCCGATTCGCGATCGGGAGCAGAGAATATAGATTGCAAGAGGCGACCACATTACTAGCTATGGATTTGGCTACCAAAAGTATACCGATGTCTGCGAGTCTTGATGACTATCTAAGAGGTTGTGCAAGAAATTCTTGATTAGGCTTGAGCATGGCACGTATGCGGGCTTATGCGCGGCGGTAGAAAGCGTAGAGATCGGCGGGTTAACGAGCGGCGAGAAGAGGGCGAGCAAGGTCCTTTGGTAACTTCGGCGAATCGCCTCGCGTGATTGATTATGTACATCCATCAGTGCAGAGTGGTCCTCCACAGGGTTCAGGATGTTCGGGGTAGGCAGGAGTTGGTCAGAGCTCCAGGACTTAGGTTCACGATGTGACGGCGTCGTCCGGGAATGTCGTCTTTTAGTTGGTACTTGTTGTACTACGACCGTCGAGTGCGATGTCGAAAAAGTGTCTAGTAGGAGGACTTAGCCTTCGAGGATCGGTGGGTAGTTCGTCATCTTCCCTAGCTATGCCTGCAGGCGAGTTTGATTAAACGACTAAGGGAGTGAAGCGATGAATCTGGTATACCATAACCCTACAGAGATCGGTATGTGTGATAAGGCGAGTATATCTTAAGTGCTATGTTACGATGGCGATGTGTTAATTGTGATTAGAGATCATGGTTAGTGCAGGAAAGATTGGGGGATAGGAAAAGTGTAAGCCTTAGAGCTTTATGCGTGGAGACCTTAGAGGCAAGGCAATCTTGAGTAAAAGATTACATTTGTGTATAACCCTTATCGAAGTGCATAGTGCACGTGAGCTATGTTTGTGGGATAAGTCCCTGGGTAGTGTGGAATGAAAGAGGGTAGTTGAGCTAAGAAGGCCGCTAGGTTTCGTAGCGTGATTAGTGAGAATTTTCGGATCGGGAGCTAGTGTTTTTGGCGTTGCGGGGCGGGGTGAGGCCATGTTGCGGGTCGACGCGGCACTGTATAGTGGTGAGGTCGGTTTGTGGTGGTCGCTTGTGATAAGTCACGAGGGTGTTAGGCCCAAGTTTAGTTAACGTCTGAGTTCGTGGATGCGTTGACGATGGTCGGGCGATGGGGCGGCCATCGTGTTCTTGGTCGGGGCCGTTTACTGTTTGTGTTGGTATATCGAGAAAGGTTGTAAGGCTGCGCGGGTGCCTACCTTCGCCTTATGACGACAGTGGAGCCCAGTTTTGGGTGTTTCTTTTACGAAGGTTTTACGGCGGGGTTAGGAACTGGCGAGTCTCGAGAATCGCGTTCGCCACGGGCGGTGCTTGGATTTGAGAGTAGTTGTGAGATTGTTGTCTCTGTTGGGAAATGTTTAAGCTACCATTTCGGTGTTGGATGTTGCCTTATGAAGCCTTGTAGGCGGAAGTGTAAGTTCTTGGTCGATTGGTTCGATGTTGGCAAGGTTGAGATAGTTAGTTGGGCTTGTTCCGGTGTGGTTAGGGTGAAGCTTGTCTAGAAGAGGTTTTGGCGACTCGGAGAAATCGTGCGGATAATCGGCGGCGGCTTAGAGTTCGAGGTTGTGGTCGGTCTTCTTGAAGGTACCACCGGATAGGGTGTAGCGAGTTTAGGCTGAAGCGATGGCGAAATGTGGTAAGTTATGAGGAAGAGTTGAGTGTACAGAAAGTGCGACACGTAAGGAAGAAGCGAGCATGTATGGCGAGCATAGATGTGATCATTTCTTTTGTAAAGAGAAGGTGCGAAGGAAGTATATTTTAGACCCGGAGAGAGGTATTTGTGGTGATGTTAGAGTGTTTCCTCGTGGACTTGGATGTAAGTATTTGCGCAAGTGTTTCTATGACCAGGTGTTGCAGGATCGTTCTCGTAAGTATAGTAGTGAAGACTATACTGGCGCATGTTTGTTTTTGAGACTTAGAAGGAACATTCGGGACGTATGTTTCTAAGGAGGGGAGAATGTTATACCGTATTTCAGTATATGCGTGGGGCGTGCGTAGAAAAGTTTGGGCTTTAAAGTGGCTTGGCGATTTTACTTTGTGCCTGACACGATTAAGTCGTTTTTTCGAAGCGTTTTACTGACTTGCGAAGGAAAATTCGGCTATGTCGTTTTAATTTTTGCGGATTTTTAGGAGGCGGCGTGTTGGACCAGCGAGGCGCCACGGCACCTACCGTTGGCGGTAAAGTGGGGCGGCGTGGGGCGAACCAACCGTGGAGTTAGTAGGATATTTGTGAGGTTTTAAGGAGTAGGGACTAGGGGCACTTGGGCGTATCTTGGCCACTGCACTTGCACTTGGCTAGATCTTGGCCGTTGGTGGCCTTTGCTTGACTATAAATACCCCTTTGATGACTTCTTCATCCGTTCCTAAACTTTCCTAAGTCTTGAAAGTCCTTCCTCTCTCTTGTTGTGTCTCGTCAAAGAGTCCACTCCACTTTGAGAAGGCCCTTGGCGAGAACCCTCCCATGGCGAAGTACCCCACAGTGGGGTTGGTAGGGTATACTCCACTTGTGGTGTTGTCTCATATAAATACCCACTCTTGGTAGAAATACTCTCAAAGTATTGTTACTATACCCAAATACCTTAGTAGTATACCTTGTAGTATTCGAAGATACCTCATCGTAGAGCAGATTACTCAGTATGTCCTTTTGTCTCAAGCAAAACCACTAAGGAAATCTTCATGCGAGTTGAAGTATATAGAAGAAGTTGTGTAGAACTTCTAAGGTTTGTTTGGAGCGGGTTGGAGCGCACGGAGTAGGACCTAAACCTTGCTCAGGATCGAAATTATAACTTGGATAATTTTGGGCTTATCGAGGTAAATATTCTTGTCCCCTTATTGTAATTGGAAATTACATGTTGTAGGATTATATAGTTGAAGTATACTATATATAGAACTGAACATAGTTTGCGGCAATGTCTTTTGACTTAAGCTTTGAATTTAAAGAAGAGAAGCGAGCGTAATTACATGGGGTGTATTCTGATAGACTTGTGTAGCATTCTTGTGAAGTAGAATTGTGCGTCGGTTAGGCGTATAAACCCCGCAGTTGGCTTGATGGCGGCCTCGATAGAGGAGGAGATTCTGCGGTTGCGGGGGTAAGTCTTTGCGAATTTTACGTAGAAAGTTCTACGATAAGATCTAGATGTTAATAAAGCGCCTTGTGGCCTTATAGGTTGAAGTACTACGTATGGCGTGATCTCTTGGCTTAAGGAGTAGCGAAGCGGTTTGAGGTACTTGGGCGTTTTGCTATTAGTCGATAATCGTCGCGAGGTATGTGAACCTCTTTCTATCTTTTCTAGCATGATATGTGTATAACTATGTAATGCGGTGGCATACATGTGTTAAATGTATTTGATTGGTTTAAAACATAAAGTGTTATAACGGCTTTATGGGAAGTTAGTTATAAACGACTTTATGTAGGTAAGAAAATGCTTTGTGGTTTCAAAAACTTAAGAGTTATAATAGCTTTATGGGAAGTTAGGTATAACGGCAGAGAGATAAAATGAATGATTTATTGATTTTAGAAGTTAAGAGACTTGATCTTAAAGATAAGAGACTTGATCTTAAAAGATAAGAGACTTGACATAATTAAATTAATATGAATTTTGTGTGAAACCTCATTAAGTGAGTAATGAGTACTTGGTTTTAAAAGGAATAATGTTTCTTGATTTGGAAATCGAATGAGTATCGACAAACCAACTGCGGCGTTAATAAAGGAAATGTTTTGATTAATGAAGTATTATTAAAACCGATGAAACCTCCGTCTGCATAGAAGCTAAGATGAGACAAAATGATATTACATTTCCTAGATCATGGTGCTTAATAAGATTGATTATGAGCAGAATAACTACTCGCATATAAGGCATATGTTTCTCAGTTGTTTAAAGAGAATTATATTCTTAAATGGATAAGACTATGAACTCTGAAACCTTTCTAAAATAAGAAGCGTGAACATTTGAAATTAGGCAAACTTGAGCGTTTGGAAAATAATGTTGTTACTTGATTTTACAAAGGGAAGTGTTTTGGTTTACTTAAAAGATAGTCACTCTATTTTATACTACGGGTATTGTGTGATTTACGTGAAAGAAAGCGGATCTTTTAAAGAGTTAATGTATGAAGTACTTTGGGGATAGATACGAACTTGTTAGCATAAAGTATCTTGTGTGAATAACTTGATTGTGTTGGTTTGTGATAACCTTGTAATACTTTCTTGTTGATTTGATAAGTAAACATGTTAGGATCTTCGTGTGTTAGTATCTTGTGATTGTTATGTAAGGGTCATTCTTGTTGTGCTTACGTTGTTAAGCGTTAAGCCCGTTATCTTGTTATTGTATCACATACCCCGACTTATTATACAGGGCTTGCCCGCCGATCTTGAGTCTATCGGCTATGCGGTCTATGAGGCGATGCGGGCGGCGGTATGCTCAGGATTGATCATTAGGGTGTTTAGCGATCACGGGGATGCCTATCACGGTCTTTGAGGACTATCACGGTCTTTGAGGACTATGCGGGCTGCGGAAGTCGGCGGATCTGAGGGGTTCGCTGCCTCCGTCGCGGGGTATACCTCGGTGATGCGTGACCGTGATTCGAGAATACCTCTTGCGGTGCAATGTGTGACCTATGCGGAGTGCGGTAAGTTCGAGGATAGGCGTGCCGGTGATCTGCGAGCGAGTGGCGGCCGATCATGTAGTGCGATGCAGAAAGACCTTGTGATCTGATTTATGGCATTTTTGTGCGTGGGTCTTAGTAGTCGGCTATGCCTTCGTACTTACCGTGCGGTTCTATTGTGATGACTTTGAGGCGTGAGTCACGACTTGACATATTGCTTATTTATTGTGAAGCGTAGTTTGGTTATCATACATGTCTCTGCTTTATATAGACTTCATGATTTCATTTCTGATTTATTTTGATTTCACATACTAAATTTTTGTTATCTTGACCTCGCCCGGGGGCTGCGTTCATCTGCGCGGTAAAGGTACACCACTCGTTGATCCTCGCTCTTAGGGTCATGATTCGGCGTTTGGGAAAGCTCCGTTTCTCGGAGGCTTATCTTGGTATAGTCCTGTTATTTGTAGGTGCTTACATTCGGGGTATGGCGGAGCCACTGTCCGTCGTTGTTATCATATCATTCGTAAGTGCAGTAATCTTGTTGTGGCGGGGTTGTAATGGGATGCTTGTTCAAATTGTTATTTATATATACTAAAGGTAGCAGTTTTAGTTGCTTTGTCTTATTTCTTATTCTGTCTTGTGCATTGGCTTCATGTTATTGTTTTATGTTCGTTGATTACTACGATGTTGTATCATTTGGGGTGCAGGTAAGGCACGATCACGGGCAGGTTGGTGCGTGACAGGCGAACGTTATGGCCTTGCTTATCACGATGAGGATTAGGGCATGCGGTCGCGTTATATATATATATATATATGTATTGTGTATGTATGCGGCGGTGAGGTGGGATGCCGCAGGCGCGTCACGTGGTTTATTTTACACTTATAGGTATGGCGATGATGGGATTCCGGGCGCGCTTTGATATTTGTGTGACTTGATCGCGTCGGTAGGGTAGTATATCGTCCTCGTAAAGGGCGGATTATGTTATGAAAGATAAGTAAGTTAGATGGTAATGAACTTAATGACTTCTCCTAAGTATGTACGTAAGATATGGCTATAACTCTTAATGGAATGGAAAAGATAATGATGTGCAATTAAGTTCATAAGTGGTAATGACACGGAAGGATCTGGTATGTACTTTTTATACTTGTCCCTGTCATTCTTTTATCTGATTATGATCATTTCTTGTACTTTATTTATGTTCCATATTAAATTTTTGTTGTCTTGACCCCGCCGAAATTTGCGTTAAATGTCGCGAGTTTAGGTACGATTGTGGATCATGAGCTTGGGATCTGGTTGACATTTTGAGATGGCTCGATGTTAGGAGTTGTCATGGCTATGTATATTGAAGTGCAGCGGGGCCTTGTCGTCGTAGTATTTGTTCAAATCTTAGAAGTGCATGTATTCATCGTAATTTTGGGTGACTAGAGTTGTTTTACATTGTTAAGCAGTGTAGACCACTTTGGGTAATTTTTATGTTATGGCGACCTTATCGGCTTGGCCTTGGTTTAAAAAAGTGTTATTTATCTGCGATTTATTATGTTGTATGATTAGAAGGGTGCGGGTAGGGCACCGATCGCGGCAGGGTTAGGTCGTGACCAAGTGATCTGCATTCTCTGCTCTGTCGCGAATAAACGAGGATGTCATCAATGAATACTATCACAAATGTATCCAAAAATGGCTTGAACACGGTTCATCAAATCCATAAATACGGCTGGGCGTTAGTCAAACGAAAGACATAACCTGAACTCATAGTGCCCATGCTGGGTCATGAATGCGATCTTTGGGATATCTGCCTCTCGAACTACTTTGATGATAACCGGACCGCGAGTCTATCTTGGAAAACACCTCGCACCACTGTTGGTCAAACAAATCATCAATCACGGGGAGGGTGTCGCGACCGCTCGGGGCGTGGTAGTGCCTTACCGGGCACCCAAGTAGTCATACTTGAGTAATGTGGAATATAAAAACAAGGCGAAGCGATTGTAAAATGAGACACGATTTTATGTGAGAAAAGAGCGCCTTCGGCATATATATATAAACATAGTTTTGCGATTACATCCCAGTATCAGCGGGACTCTGACCTCTAGAAGATAAACAACTATGGCGGGACGGGGCCCGCCATACCTGAATGTACAAAACTATATCTGACAACGAGGAGATCATACGAAAAGTCGAGCCTCGGAGAAGATGGAGCTCACGACACCAAAGCAAAAGATCCTAGGATGTGGATCTAGCACTGCTTGCCCCTGCGGCATGAGCGGCCCGAGGAGAGTCGATTACTGCAGTACCAAGTATGTGAAGCGTAAAGTACTTAAATGAAATCAAAGTATTTAAAACAATTTGCAAATACAATCGGTTCATTTGCACATAGTGCCATATCACAAACAAGAACAATAATAGGTAAAGCGCGTAACATGTCTTTTCTGGCGCGAATGATGAAGCAAGGCGATCGCCCGTAGTATCATTATGCGTGCCTAATCACGGACTCCTTGATCCGCGCCGTCAGCGAGACCGCGTGAGGTATTCCTACGCATCGGGGTAGCTAACCGGTACCTCGCGGACTCCGCGATCGCATAGTCTCGATAGACGCGTAGTCACGCGGACCGCGTAGGCATCCCAGCGTCGGGATAAAACACCGGAATGATCAATCCTGGAACTCCGCGACTTAGCATAGTCACATGGGCCGCGTAGGCCGTATAGACGCATCGAGGGTGGCAAGCCCTCGGTATAACAAGTCGAGGGTAGGTGATATAATAGCGATACAGCGGACTTACCGTTTATGCGTAAGCCTGACAAGAATGACCCTTTCACAACATTACAAGACACTAACACGTGTAGCGTCATAATATGTCTACTTATCAGCGATCTTACTACATAGAAATCATTACAAGGCTTTTATAAACAAATAAGTAAGCGATTCCTTTTTATCTTTCTTAAGTTGTTATACCTAACTTCCCATAAAGCTAGTATAACTCTTAAGCTTTTGTTTAAAACCAAATATTACTCTTACATTAAAAATGATTCCATATTCGTTTTGAAATACTTGAAGATTCTTATTATTGGGCTTAAATCAAAAGACATTGCGTAATTATTATGGGCTTAAGTCAAAAGACATTGCCGTAATTATTATTGATTAACACGTGCGTCTATGCGTACTATATATATTTTAAAATATCGTGCTCGAGTATAGGAAGAATCGCATACATACCGTGAAATCCACCTTGAAGTCGAATATGCGTAGCAGTATCGACCTATAATAGTCAAAGACATCTATCAATGTCTAGACTACTCATTGGACATTCTAAGCGGAGGGTTCGCTATTCTACGGAAAATCGGGCGACTTCTCTGCAGGTAATTATCTGAGTCTCTTTGTGAAAACAGTCCTATGTAAGTACAATTCAATTATTCTTCTTTAATACCCTTCTAAGTATCTTATACTCAAGTCTTAGCTATTCTTATATGTAATATCCAATTCTGATAGAAGGACAAGTATTTACCTCGATAAGCCCAAAATTATCCAAGTATAAGCGTCGATCCTGAGCGAGGTTTAGCTCACAATTGCGCTCGATGGCTCGAAACCCTTAGAAGTTTCTAACAACTTCTACTTAACTACTATAAGGGATTTGGACTAGGGTATTTTGGAATAGTAACTTAAACTTGGAAGACAACTTTTCTACCAAGGAAGGGGGGTAGGTTTCGGCTAAGGGCTCAAGGAAGGGGGGGAGAGCCTTGGACGAAAAGCTTATAAGAGAGGGGAGGGATTTTAGACTTGGAAAGTTTGATTTGTGGATGAAGAACTCTTCATCTGAAGAAGGTATTTATAGGTCAAGAAATGGCCAACCAATGGCCAAGATGAAGCCAAGTGCAAGGCAAGTGTAGGGTGAGGATTTAGGCAAGTGTCCTTATCCATCTACTACACAAAAATATCCTACCAACTCCTTGACAAAACAAGCCATTCAAATCGTCCAAATGGACGCCTCGTCCGCTGACTGAGGGTGACAAGTGTAAGCCCTCGTTGATCCAAAATGTTCGTCTCTCGAAAAATCCGCAAAAATAATAAATGTCATAGCGAATTTTCCTTCCATGAAGTTTGGTAAAGCGTTTAGTCGGAAAAGCGATTCTTTTAGTGAGTTGTGCACAAGTTTTTAGTCGATGCCTAACTTTAAGGCTAAACTTTTGCGTGCATACTTACGTACATACTGGAAATCTGGGGTATAACATTCTCCCCTTAGAAACATTCGTCGAATGTTCCTTCCCAGACAGATAACAATAAAGTTCTCATAACTAAAGCGGTTTGCAAATGCCACATACGGCCACAAAACAACACTTAGGCAAATATGACAATGAAAATTTACAAGTAGGAAAGTGAGTTACACGGAGGTGTGGGAATAGGTGAGGATATACGCCTGTGTCCTCGCCGACTTCCGTCATCTCCTCACGAGCTCGTTCCGCGCGAAGACTTTGCGGAAGCCACGTCCTTGGTCGCGAGCCTAACACGGCGATCGATTATCATTATGGGAATCTCACCGTATGATAACCCGCCGTTCACTGGACATCGTCAATCGGATGCACTCTAGATGGATCCGATACATCTCCTCGGCATAGAAACATGAAACACGGATGCCTTTGCCTCGGATCGGATGGCGAGATCCAGCTCATAGTCAACCTTGCCTACCTGCGGACAATCGTCTGACCCGATGTACCTTTGAGTTTCCACTTTCTTCCGAATCTCATCACACCGCCGTGGGTGTCACGCGAGAAAACCCAATCATCGACCTCGAACTCGGATGTCGGCGGCGATGATCTGCGTATGACCTGCCGACTCACGGTATGAGCAGCGCTCTGGATAAGCCGCCTTATCGGCTGCTGCACCAAATCTGGTCCCTTAAGCGCACCTCGCCCGAACCAGCCTATCAGCGATCTGCACTTCCTCGTACAAGGCCTCATCGGCGCCCGTCGAATCTTTGGGTGGTAGCTATTGTATAAGCAAACTCAACTAGAGGCAAATGATCCTCGGCTACCGCGAAGTCAATAACGGGCTCGCGACATATCCTCGAAGTGCGGATAGTGCGCTTCGGCTGTCCGTGCATGCGTGGATGGAATGCGATGCTCGAGCTCGCTGCGTCCTAAACCCCTGGAAGGACCTCAGAAGTTAGTAATGGCGGGCTCCTGCATGCGATATGATCGAAATAGGGACTCCATGCGGCTGGCGATCTCTCGGATGTAAAGTCGGCATAATCCTCGGTAGAAAAAGTCGATCTGGCGGGAAGAAAGTGGGCTGATTCGTCGACTGTCGGCGATAACCCGTATAGAATCATGTCTCATACGAGTGCGAGGTAATCCTGTGATAAAGTCCATGTTGATCACCTCCGCTTCAGTCGGGATCTCGATAAATGCGCAGCAAACCACGGGTCTGCGGTGCTCTACCTTCGCTGCGACAACACGGGCTGAGCTACAAACTACGCGGCGTCCACTGTTCAAGCCATCCCGCGATACGGTCTGAGGTCGTGGTACATCTTGATCGACCGGATGGATAGAGTAGCGTCGTTGTGTGCTTCCCTAGAACTTGCTGCAGAAGTCTGCAATATCCGAACACACAGCACGCCCTCGAACCTTAGCACCCTGTGGTGCTACCTCAAAGGACCACTTCCTGCGAAGAGCCGTATCCGCGGTCTGCGTCAAAGCGGATCCTGTGTTGCCTCTTCGCCTCGCCGGCGATGGAAGACTCGGCAACCTCTCCGAACTCGAACCAGCTATCGAGAATAAATCAAGCGGACACGAGGCTCAGCTAAGCGATGCAAATCGCGAACCATGCCCCTCCTCTGCAGGCTGCACGTCTGATAGGCTACCCGTGACCTCGACTAAGGCATACGCCTGGCGTTGGCCTTCCCGGGTGAGTACGGGATATCGACATCATAATCCTTAAGCAACTCTAACCACGTCTGCAGCCGTAAGTTCGGCTCCTGCGGTGAAGATATCTTGGAAGATCTTGTGAGTGCGTATAAATATCCACGTAAACCCAGTATAAGTAGTGCCTCAGGATCTTGGCGTGAATCATGGCGCGACTCGAATCATGGGTGGGGTAGTTCCTCGTGCTTCTTAAGGTGTCGGGATCGTATGCTATAACCTTGCATAACTGCGTCAACACGTCCCAACCAGATGCAGGCGCATCACAATACGACATAGCGTCTGGACCCTGCGGAAGAAGTAAACGAAGCGATCGTCGATCTCTCCTTTAATGCTTGGAAACTACGCTCAGCGCATCAGTCCGCTGAAACTTACACGCCTTACGAGTCGGCCCTAGTCAATAGTGCGAGAGATGAAGCAAACTTCTCTGACCGCCGAAGTAATAACTGCGAGGCCCGAGCTGCGAACCTCTGCCGGAGTAGTAGGTCTAGGCCAACTCACATTTGCCTCGATCTTGGCGTATCCACGAATACCATCAGCCGACAATATGCCCCGAAAAAGCCAAAGCTAACCAAAACTCACATTTGGAAAACTTGGCGTATAAGCTGCTGGTCGGAGAAGCTGTCGACCACGATCCTCGAATGCTCCGCATGCTCTGCTCTGGCGAGAATAAACCAAGATATCATCAATGAACACTATCACAAGCGTGTCCAAAAATGGTTTGAACACTCGGTTCATCAAATCCATGAATCTGCGGAGCGTTGGTCGACGAAAGGCGTGACCACGACTCGTAATGCGTGCGGGTCGAGTCTGATCCTAGGACATCGCCTCTCGACTACTTTGATGATAGCCCGATCGCGGTCGATCTTGGAGAAACATCTCGCGCCTGCAGTGGTCGAACAAATCGCCGATCACAGGGAGGGTATCATTCTTAATGGTCACCTTGTTGGTGCACATAATCAACACACGTGCGGCGTCCGTCCTTCTTCTTCGCGAACAATCGCGCTCCCGGGGAGAAACACTGGTCGATGAAGCCGCTTCTCGGCAAATCTCGGTGGTCCTTGACTCTCTCGGCTTCGGCGGTGCCGTTACGTATGGCGGAATGGAAATAAGCGAGTGTGCAGCGACACATCGATCTGAACTCTATCTCCCTCTCGGGAGGATGCGGGAGTCGTGGAAACACGTCTGGGAACTCTCGACTCTTTGGAGCAATTTGAAAATCTGGTCTGCGACCTCGATATCAAATACCGAATGAGATGGTAGATATACCTGCGCACGTCTTCCCAGCCTTGAGGTAGGAAATAAACCTACCCCTCAGCGTCTGATGTTCCCCCTCCTCGACAACGGCTCCTCGGGAAAGCTGGAACCATACCACTCTCTCCTGCGATCTACATTGGCGTAGCAGAAGCTAGCCAATCCGTACCAATGATCGCATCGAAATCAGTCATCTCGACTCTGCTCCAGTCGGCTGGGAGTCGCGGCGTATATAGTCCTTTGGACAAGCCCTATATGCGCAGAGCTACCAAGAATCACCGCTGGCGTAGCTACCTCGAAAGGTCTATGGACTCGGGCTCATCACTATCACTAGCGGCGAGGAGATATATAGAATGAGTAGAACCGGATCTATCAAGGCATACATCGTCGAATCGAGAAATAGATAAGGTACTGTGGCGACATCGGTGAGGCCTCACGATCTGCCGGTGGACAAGGCATAAATGCGATTACGAGGACCGCTAGAAGCTGGGACCGCGCCCGCGACCTCTGTCGCGACCTGTGGCCCGTAGGTACGCACCTCGGGCGATAGCTATGGGAGATGATGAGCCGACAGCAGACCATGGTGAGCCCTACCACATGGCCCCCGGTCGGATAGGCCCTCGCAAAATAACCTGCGGCCTGGTATAGCAAGCTCCGGAGTAGTACTACGGCTCACGAATGGAATCTACCACAGCGGACCCTTTGGCGGACCTCGATCGGTTAGCACCGCTTGCTACCGCAAATCGAAGTCACAGGGCCTGACGCCCCGAATACTCTGGCTATCTTGACAATGATGTGGGAGTGCTCACGAGATGGTGGGGTGCAAATCTAGGCTCTTCTTGGCCGTCCACCGAGAACTACCAAAAGCAAGCCGTCTTGGCGCCCGTCTTGATATCTGTCGACCGTCGATCTCTACGCTCCTCGCATCCAAGTGCGTGAGCCTGCATCACGGGTAATGTCCATGCACGGTGAAGAGCCACACGCGCATAGAACTTCGGCCATATAATCATCTAGCCCGTGCGTGGCGATGCACCACTGTCGCCATATCCATTACCAATGCGAGGACATGCTCGAGCCAAAGAATCGAACTCGGCGTTGTACTCCACTGGCGTGCGCCCTCTGCATCTCGTGACAAAATCTGTCGGCGTGCCCTGCCATCATGCATGAGGCAAGAAGTGAGTGAGAAAAGCCTCGAGAACTCATCCCAGTAGGCTGGGGCGCGTGCTCTCCACGGGATATCTCGCGAATCAAACCAATCATTGCGGTATCGCGCGGCCGATGCGAACCGAATCACGGACTCGGTCTCGGCGCCTGATCACTCGCATAATCTCTGTGGCGGCGGATGAACTTATGCGGATCATCCTCGGCCTCGACAAGTAAAACTGCGGAGCTCTGACTCGGGAAGTCTGTAGCCTCAGGCTATACGCCTCGGGTGAACGCGGGTACTCTTTGGGTGGGCTGCTGTATCCGGCTGTCCTCATGTCGGCCCACGATCACGGCGATAGTGAGCCATCTCCTGTACCTAACTCCTCGCGGTGTGGGGCGGGAGGTGCGGTGCTTGTGGTCTCTCTTTGGGGCGGCGTCATGGAACTTCGCCGTCTCGGGTATAGGCGGGCACGAGCCCTCGTGACTCTCGGTGTCTACTAGCGCCTCCGCCATTTGCCTTGCCACGGGCGGGTTGCCTTCGTGGAGAGCATAAGCATTCTGAGAAAGGAATACGTTAGAGGTCGACTTATAACACTCTGAGGCGCGATCTCGAGTGAGAAGAATGGAAACCCGATCACAAATATCCTATAGCCTCACGATTATTGATGTGATGCCTGACAGCGATAATCAAGACTACTAGATACGATGCATAGACACTTTCAGAGATTAAGCTGCTCACGATACCACTTTTGTCACGACCATTTCGGGGCAGTAGTAGTGCTACAGGGCACCAGTAGTCATACTTGGTGTCGGAATATAAAAACAAGGCAGAGAAGCAGATTGTAAAATGAGACACGATTTTATGTGAGAAAGAAGCGTCTTTAGGCATATATATAAACATAGTTTTGCGATTACATCCCAAGCACAACGGGACTACATACCTCAGAAGATAAACAACTATGGCGGGACGGGCCACGCCATACCTGAATGTACAAAACTATATCTGACAACGGGAGTCGTACCCCGAAAGTCGAGCCTCAGGAGAAGATGGAGCTCACGACGCCAAAGCAAAAGATCCTAAGGATGTGGATCAGCACACCTTGCCACCTGCGGCATGAGCGCGACCAGAGTCGGTAATCTGGCAATTACCAAGTATGAAGCGTAAAGTACTTAAATGAAATCAAAGTATTTAAAACAATTTGCAAATACAATCGGTTCATTTGCACGTAGTGCCGTATCGCAAACAAAGAACAATAATGAGTAAAGCGTTGAGTGCTTTTCTGAAGTGCGAATGATCGAGAAGCAAGGCGATCGCCCGTAGTATCATTATGCGTGCTAATCACGGACTCATGATCGCGTAGGTCGCGCCTTGACGCGTGAGGTATTATCGCGTCGGGGTAGCTAACCGGTACCTCGCGGACTCCGCGATCCGCATAGTCTCGATAGACCGCGTAGTCACGCAGGCCGCGTAGGGCATCCCGCGTCGGGATAAAACACGGAATGATCAATCACGGAACTCGCTGACTCGCGTAGTCACGTAGACGCGTAGGCGTATAGACCGCGTCAAGGGTGGCAAGACCCTCGGTATAACAAGTTGTTATACCCGTATTTCAGTATATGCGTGAGGGTGTGCGTCTGGTTAGCCTAAGTTAAAGACCTTGGGCCGAAAAGTTTGTGCCTGACTCACTAAAAGAATCGTTTTCAGGCGAAGCGTTTAACAAGACTCGCGTAGGATAAATTCGGATATGTCATTTCTAATTTTTGTGGATTTTCCAAGAGAAGAAACATTTGGACCAACGAGAGGCGACACTTGTCACCCTCTCATTGATGGATGTGGGGCGGCAATAGGGCCGAATAGGTGGCTATTTTGTCATGGAGTTGGTAGGATATTTTTGTGTGATAGTTGGATAAGGTACACTTGCCTAATCTTGACCTTACACTTGCACAGCACTTGGCTAAATCTTGGCCATTGGTTGGCCGTCCCATGACTATAAATACCACTCTTAAGATGAAGAGTTCTTCGTCCACAAACAAACTTTCAAGTCTAAAATCCTTCCTCTCACTTGCAAGCCTTTTCGTCGAAACACTTCCCTCCCCTTGTGAAGCTTAGCGAGGCAACCCACTGGCCTGGTGAAACCTACCCCTCGCGGTAGAAAAGTGGCATACAGTATTGTTATAATGCCCAAAATACCTAGCCCCAATCCTTAGTACTTAGTTGAAGTTGTGAAGAACTTCAGGGTTCTTGGAGCTATCGAGCGATACAAATTAGGAGCTAAACCTTGCTCGGGGCGGCGTTTATACTTGGATAATTTTGGGCTTATCGAGGTAAATAAACTTATCCTTCTTTATAATTAGAGAATACATCTTGTAGAAGTATAAGAATAAGTATAAATACTTAGAAGGATATTCTGAGAATAGAATTAAGCTATTATCACGGTAGAAGGGTATAAAGAAGAATAATTGAACTATCTTACATAGAATTTGTTTTCTGATGAGACTTATATAGCTCGCGGGTAGGAAGTCTTTGCCCAGACTTTCGTAGAATTGAGAACCCTCTGTTTAGAATGACCTCTGAGTAGTCTAAACTTTGATAGATGTCTGTGACTATTATGAGGTGATTCTCTGCGCGCGACATATTCGACTTGGCGGTGGATTTCGCGAACTTGGTATGTGATTCTTCTATACTCTTGAGCATGATATTTTAAATATATATATAATGCGGTAGGCGTGCGTGTGTTAAGCGAATAATGACTACGACAATGTCTTTGACTTAAGCCTAAATAATACTTACAGCAATGTCTTGCGACTTAAGCACGAATAATAAAGATCTTAAAAAGTCTTTGAGAGAATTATAAAGCAGTTTTGAAAGAAGAAGAATATTTGTTTTTAAAACAAGAAGCTTAAGGGGTTATACTAGCTTTATGGGAAGTTAAGTATAACGGCTTAAGTTTATAAAAAAGAGCAGTTTACTTATGTGTTTATAAAAGACTTGTATTGATTTAGAAAGGTATAATAAGATGGTTTTGATGAGTAGATATATTGTGATGCTATGTGTTAGTATCTTTGTAACGTTTGTGTAAAGTCGATCTTACTTATGCTTATGTTGTTTAAACTATAATTTATTATGTTAATCTTATATCACTTTCGCCTCTTGAGATGATCACAGAGGTTAGGCCTCCGATCTGGGAGTAGACTTCGAGTGATGCAGGACCGTGATTAGAGAATACCTAAATGCGGGTCGAGGGCCTATGCTTGAACTCTGAGAGTTCAGTTAGTGTGCGGGGTTATGCCTCATGCGGTCTATGTGGCCGTCGCAGACCAGCGAGTCGGGGCGATGCGGGGAGTAGCTACCGCGATGCGGGGTTATACCGTGCGGGCCTATGTGAGTGGCCTATGCGGACTCACGGGAGACGAGTTAAGCTTGCGAGAATGATAATATGGGCAAGTGGCCTTGCGCCGATCATTCGCGACCTAGAAAAGACACATTACGATTTACTGTTGTTTTCTTGTTTATGATGTGACCTTGTATGCGGTTCGTTGGTTGTTCGTGCGTATTTGTAAAATTGGTTTTTAAAGTGATATGATTTCATTTATGTACTTTCTGATTTCACATACTTAGTACTGTTATGCTTGACCTCCTTGGGGCTGCGTTCATGCTGCGGTAAGAGCGGCAGTCTTTAGATCAGCGTCCTTAGGATCTTTGCTTTGGTGTCGGGAGCTCCGTGTATCGGAGACTCTACGTTTGGGTATGATCTCCACTGTATTGTAGATAGTTTTGTACATTCGGGGTATGGCGAGGCCTTTGTCATATTAGTTTACTTCTTTAGAAGTGCAGTAGTCTATTGTACATTTGGGATGTAAGCGCAAAACTTGGGTTATATATATATCTTAGAAAGGCAAGCTTTTCATCGGATAAAGCTGTTTCTATTTTTATAATGTTTCATATCTTGTCTTATGTTAGTGATTACTGCGATGTATGACTACTTGCAGGTGCCGGGTAAGGCAGGATCACGGGCCCGGCGTAGTACGTGACAAAAGTGGTATCGAGCGATTAATCCTCGGAAAGTGTCTCTGAACCCGTATCTAGTAAGTGCTTGATTATCGGTGTGTTGTGCGCGCGCCGATGTCGGAGGCTATAGGATATTTAGGATTGGTTTCCGATTCTTACCGCTCGAGATCGTGCTTTAGAAAGCGTGTTATAGAGTTGGACCACTCTAACGTGCTCGCACTTGCATGCTGGATTATGCCTCCCGCCAAGGCAGCAGGGCGAAGGGCAAGAGCGGCCGAGGAGGCTGCTAGTATGACAGAGTCCCGAGGCTCGGGCCACGATCTATGCGGTGGCAGCGAGTTCGCGGCGCCGCGACCCCGAAGGAGTTTAGAAGCGCGATGATGGGTGAGAGACGCGATCTACCTCGATCCCACGGTCGCGGCTTTGGAAGCGAGATGAGATGGATTCTGAGAGATAGCGATTCTTGGCGAGATCGTGGCCAGGCGTAAAGGGCAGTGAATCTGGCG